>JAOTRI020109307.1:0-13188 GCA_028564885.2 Zoanthus sanctaehelenae | reverse complement strand
AACGTTTGAAAACTAGCGTAAAACAATGATATGAAGAAGATCGGTGAAAATGCGTGTCTTAAAGTACTGAGGTATTCGACAAGTGCAATACAGCTACATTGAGGATATTATACGGTGGTGCCAAGATATCCCTCGTTCGTAAAATATTGTTTTGTCAGGAGAAAATAAAATTCATATCTTCAAGACGCCGTGTGATGTTCTTTTTATTATATGGACACGAGTGTTTTCGGAGGGAAATAACCAAAATTACGTCATCGATAAACTCACGTGTGAGATTATCGAAAATAAACTACTCGGGTTCCGGATGTATTTTCTATGAGATTTACGAGTCGCATATTTTCCAGTAAAACACTCGCATCTATATAATAAACTGAAATATTAAACTTTTTCTTAACTGGATTTAAAGAGTAGGAATGCAGCCAAAATAAAAGAAACTTACAGTCTGATCATCTGATGCTGAAGCAAGCACTTTTCCGTCTGGCGAGAAGGAACACGCCTGTCGTGGGAAACAGATATCACTCAATGTTATTACACTTTACTGATAAAATTGTTCACAATCTGTTCATTAGCTTACGACTTTAGTCGCTGCGAGAACAAATAAATTAATAACCTAAAGAGTATATAAGAGTCCTCAATTTAGCAATGTTAAGCTAAAACACTGTAATAGTTTTCCATAGAAAATTGGCTGTTTCATAAAAATCAAATTTTTTACTACGGAGCAACTGCTTCTCAACTATAAAACTCGATTTTTAAAAAAAAGAGTTGATTTTCTACAGATAATTTGATTTTTACGCATTCGCTGCATTTCTAAGGAGATTTTCGAGGTAATTTGATGCTGGAAAATTTTGAAATAAAATAGAAAAGTTGGACTTTAATGTTCGAATTCAGTCTTGTGTCGATTTTGGGCCCCTGGACACTTTCAGTGCCTGTTCTATTATAAAATTCTCCCATTTTCAGCCCATACTTCTTATTGAACGAGTTTGAGAGAATTTTACTTTTTATCTTCAGTAGTTTGCTTTATTTGATTAGTTTTCATTTTCTCATTGCCAAATGTTGTATTTTGTATGTGTTATTTAAAGAGAAATTGGGTGTTGATAACTGATTGGGATTCAAAAGGTTAATACCGGCGCGTAGAAAATCACGACCATCGGGCCGTAGACTGAAGGAGCGTCGCGGCTCGAGATTTCTAAAATGGGTTTTGATTCACGAGGATGATATAAATGTTTCCAGAAAATCCAATAGGCTCACGCATACAAAAGGGAATCAATTGTCACAATACGATGCCGGTTCACTCAGATAATTGCTACGCTAAAGTTTTAATTAAGCCACTGTTCAATTATGTTTTATTTTTATACTAATTTCAACACTTAACCAGCGTGAACTTTCTTTTGCATTAAGTTATTTGAACCATTTCTATTGGTTACTTATATACAGCACCATTTCAAATGTAAACATTTTTTCGTGAAAATGGCGTTGAGATGCCGAAACGACTACCATTAAAAAAAAGTCAATGCACTAGCAAGATCTGTACGTGCGCTGAAGATAAAAAAAGGATTTATTTTAAAAGGCCTTACTGTCATCCGATCTTAAAAATAATTTCCAACTGATTGGGTTGACATCATTATCAGACTCTTCTACGTTCTCCTGCTCAACCTCTTGCTTCTTTTGCTCCTCTTTTTAAGCTGCATTCTGAACTTGCTGGACAATAACATAGGGAACAAAAACCACCTTTGTAAAACTCAACCAATATCTTACACTTTCCAGGGATAAGCACATCTACAATCGCTGCAGCATCTAAAATTTAAACATTTATGATGGCTCGACAGCTACAGTAATGCAGGCGTCTGCTTCGAAACATTCTATTAGCTTCTGCTTGTGTGCATCTTTTTACCACTAGACAGTAACAAGGAACAGTCCTGTTTTTCGTGTCCACAAAGTTTCTGGAAATTCCACTATCTTCTTTGGAAAGATATTGAAACTTGTAGATAGGTTGCACTCACTCTTAAAAGTTGCAATTTTTTTTATTTACTAACTGCAGTTTTCTTGCATGTTCCAAAACGCGATAGCTCATTACATCGATAGTGTCTGATATTTTGGCGATATAGTTTTCTAATGTCTCTCCTACACTTTTCTTGTAAAGCACTTCCCCTGTTTTTGGGCTTTATATATAATTGACTCTACGTCACAATCTGGCATGACTTTTTTACTATCAACTACAACTAATGAGACTCTTGCTACTTTCCGTGAAAGGGTTTCCAAACTCCTCAAAGATAGCTGACCTTAGAGTTCATCTGTCAAAAACCAGCAAAGCTTGAACGTTTCATGACTTCTTCTACAGTTTTTGTTAACTTATGCTCAGCACAAAAATGTTCACACCAACTGGTATTGCCTTCATTAAATATTATAGTGAAAAAATGTGTCATCCCATTGGGAAGACATACTAAGTAATGCGAATTTTAAAAATTAGTTGTATGAAAGTTATCTCAGTTCTAGAAATCTCAGCAAGTCTGGGTTAATAAATCATATAATAATATAAAATATATATATGAAGAAAATACTCAGTTCTGATTGGCTGAGAAAGGAGTGCAGCTCTTCTGTAACACGAGTGCAAAATGTGTAACACAAGTGCAAACTTGTAACACGAGAGCAAATTACAAATGCTTTCTGATTGGCTGGAACACACAAGAAACCAACAAGAACGAATCAGATTAGAGCTGTTTCTATAGCAACATATTGGCGGAACTTTTGAGCTAAGACGTTAAGGAAAATGGCCGGGGTTTTCAGCAAACAACGATTTCGGTTCGCTAGCGATTGGAGAGCTAAAACATTTTGTCAAAACCTGAATACAGTAAAGAGGACGTCTTTCTGACTGAACGTATGGAAGACGTGGTGGAAACAAAAAAAAATATTGTCAACAAAATCAAGGAAAACGAATCAGAAAAAATAAACAAGCTACTTGAAATATTCTACGCTGAAGTAGAAACAAAAACAGTGACGAATGCGAGCCAGACATCTTAAGAGTGATGATAGCTGCTCTTGATAGACATATAAATGAGAAAGGTTACAACTGCCAAACGTCTTTCATCATTGGCCGCTCGAAGCGAGCTCCTGAGATTTCAAAACGACAACCCAGTTCTTGTAAACGCCGAGCGTTCAGTGAGGATGATTCTGGTTGAACGTTTACTTTTCCTAATAATTGCGAAAAGGTTACCTTAGACAGTATAATCATTTTTAAATAACCCACTATATTTAGTTTTTTTTCCCAACTTTTTTTAATATATGTTAAAAACAAACCTATTTATAGTTTTCTCTTTTTAAATTCAATTCAAATATGAAATGTGAATAAAAATTATTGTTTTTGCTGTTGTTCTTGAGTTTTCTTTACGTAAATGTAAAACGCTTGAAAGGTGTTAAATGTGTCCTCACACATTTCCAAGTTCTTATTTAAATGAATTTGAAGCGGTCGGTTTTGTAAAAATTTGCATTTGACAAACGCTGTAATCTGTTTCAGCCAATCAGTTGAATGAACTAAAAAAAGCACGACCTGTTAAATTTTTTTGTTGTTGTAGCTATGTTTTTCGTGTATATTATTAAGAACTAATCACATGATTTCTCGCCCTATAGGCTCCTGCACTTTTGTTGGTCTTTGAAAAATCTAAATACTCGTGCTTATTTATTCTAAATTACAGTCGAAATCATGTCATTACCTATACAAGCTTGTTTTAATGGCCAAAAAAGGGTTTAGAATATTATTTTATTTTACATTTCTTGCTATGTCCAGGAATCAGGTGCCATAAGGTGGCAACGAAGGTTCACCTAGTTACCGAAAACACAAGTTTAGAAAAAGCTAACAACAAAATCAAAACAATGCCTGACAGTAAAAATTGATGAAAACCAGGAAAGTTCTGGTAAGCGTTGACGTAATATTGATCAGTGTTGATCGAGGAAACCGGTATCAATAATCGAGAGCTCACGATAATTAAAGTTTATTCTGTTTCAACTGAGGTGTAAAGTGACATGCACAGAACATCATATTCAAATGGTCAGATAATGAAGGTGTAACGATTAATGACTATAATTGTTCGCCAACAAAGCTTTTCTTTGAAGCAATGCATAACAAACTAATTGCAAATATGGCGATGATCACATTAAAGAAAGGCTTTTCGTTAGCAACCGTTGCTAAGGGCTAGTAACTTTTTATTGATGCTAATGTTAGTCCGTTTTCTTGTTGTTCTTTTCACCTTGATAACAATAAAAACACATTCAAGAAGAAGTAATTCTCAGTTCAATGTGTTAAAAAATTAATGTTTTTAATTTACTGTCGTTACATTATTCAAAATAGAACGTACATTTATAACTAATTGAATATACACGAAACACCAATTTATCCTTCTTTTATGACTTGTTAACTCATACCATAAATAGTAACATTTTGCTCCTATTTTCTGATTTGTATTTTTTCTTCGATATTGTTGTATACCATCAGTCACGCAGAATGTCAAACCAAAATCTCGATCCCAGGAATTCGCTTTTGGTTTCTCGGAGAAGACTTGAAAATTAATGAGGTTTCATGGTATTACTTTCTCTTGTAAGAACAAGTTTTGATGATAAAATGCTATGTACAAGTAACCCCTTTACATATACACGCTACTTTTATAAGAATACAGAACGTAGATGCTAGGAAAAATAACGTTTGCAATCTACTCATTTACGACTTTGAACTTGAACGTCTTGAGAATGTTTCAAACTCAGTGTCACTATATGTCCGCTTCACCGAACAGTATTAAGCTCATATTGGATAGGCCAGTGGAAAAGATACAAGTGAAGGAGTTAAAAGAATTTTTTTTGAAGAAAAAAGAGAGCCTGAAAGTATTAACAGTTAAGGCCCAAATTGATTACTTACGTGAGTTTGTATCTGCACAGCTTATAACTAAGGAGAAAGATGAGAGCGACCCAGAAGATTTAGGTGCTGGCCCAGCGCAAGGTTATTCAGAAACAAAACTACAGAAAGTGAAGATTTACATGTCATCCAAAATAGTCCCTTAATAAACATTGGTTCAACTATGAATATTAAAAACAAAAAATCCAATGAAATAAAAAGCACTGGCTTTTATTTTAATACAACAAAACGACACTGTTTCAACAATGAAAAAAAATGCAGCAAGAAACCCGACTCCCATTAACATTTATAACAAGCGACCAGCCCTTAGCAACGGTCAATACCGAAAAGCCTCGCTTTGGTGGTCTCAGACACAAATCATACCTGAACCCAGCCGGTATGCCCCTCCAACACATGCAAAAGTTTACCACTCTGTGCATCCCATAAGCGCAAAGTGGTATCCCATGATGCAGATGCCTACAGGAAAACAATGTCGTGAGTTCAGTACACTGTGAGAGTAAAAACAAAAAAAAAGTATTGCTATTGTTATATTATACGAATACAACTACTATTATTATCATTACTAATAGTACTACTAATACTACTATCATCATCATTATTATTATTATTATTAGTAGTAGTAGTATCTTTATCATTATCACTATCACTATCATCATCATAACCATCATTATCATTATCACTATCACCATCATCATCATTATTACTGCTATTTTAAGTACATCAATTTAATCATTAAATTGTTACAGTTATGAATGATGTAGAAATGTCCTACTAGTTCCTTACCAAAATACAGTTGAGCCAAAACGCCAACGCGTGTACATTGCTTTTATGGCCTTCCAAGATTATGACTTTTGTTTTATTTTTGCCAAGGGACCACAATCGCACCGTGTTGTCCCAAGATCCAGTTGCCTTCAAAATTTAAAAATTAGAAAATGATATTCAAAGCTAGCGAATTTCTTTCCTTTCGTCTGAGTAAGTCATCCAAACTAAAAAGCATAACAACAAAACTTCAAGGTCAAGGACTCATGGCAATTCTGATGACGGTATTGCTAACAATGAAGTACGTAACGTAATACTATTGATCAAGATGTAACATTGGTTTGAATCATGGAGTCCAGCTGGTTTGAGTAGTCTAGTTGGAAACTATGATCCGTGGAGTGAACATTATCATCAGTAATGTAAGTAATTTTAACAACTATAAACAAGTGGTACAATGATCATGTTAATGAGCAGGCGTGGTCACCACACTTGGTCCCAGCTCTGCTGAAATTCGACAACAGGTTTTGTCCATAATTACACCAAATATTTTACAGTAATTCATATTAAAATAGTAGAGGATATAACCCTAAGGTGTTAATCAGGCAATCCTGCACCCTTTTACAGGTATAATAATCAATTACTGAGGCGGCAGATCTAGATCGGCTGAGAAAGATAGTACATTTCAATAATGTGCTGAAAGTTCATAAGCTGAAAATAGTTTGTGGTGAAATAAGTTTAGGCAAAAGTTATTGCGAAAGAAGAAAGTCTTTGAGTTTTTTCTTAAATACATTAATCGAACTATTCGTGTGACCTTCCTTTTCACCTAAGCTAACTCAGTTTTCCATCCGTGCGGGGTCGGAAAATGAGTACTATTATCTGCTGGAACCTAACCCGTGATAGATTAGTGGCCCATCCAGGGGGAGTCAAAGACTCTCATTCCTTTTGGGCAACAGAGATAGGAGATAGGCCACTCAACTTGTAAAGAATGTAGTTTATGGTTATGGTAATAATGGACACCTATTCATTCATTTATTCATTCATTCATTTATTCATTCATTTTGCCATTTTTAAGATTATTTACATTCATTTCCTAATTAAAGACGGCAAGGGAGCCAGTGGAAGCCATGAGGCTTATAAAACGGACTACCTATGCTAAATAATATCTAACGAAGTATGTCACTTTTAAAGTACTGTCAGGCAATTAAAAAAGAAAAGGCGAAAAAGAAAAAAATATGGAAAATATGAAAGTTGGAAAAAAAGTTTTAGTCATACGTGTTGACTTAGTGAATTAACTGATGTCTGTCTAAAAATTCGTTTTATTACTACGACAATGATAATGATAACTAACGAATGAACACGATTATGAAAAAATAAATAAAAACGATGAATGACTGAAATGAAACTGAAATTATGATTTCAGGACGGAGAACAATGTAAATTCATAACATGATAATAACAGAGATATTATCGAAGAATATCAAAAGATGATGAAAGACACTTTCTAACAACGTGACTACTTCAATGCACCGAATAGTGTCAAAAAAGTAAACTTACCACTGTGTGTCCATCAACAGAGAACGCACACGACTGAACCAGATTCCGATGACCAGATAACACGTAAGATACGGCTCCACTCTGAAAGTGTAGTTACAGAAATCTTACACACTCTATTTGAACTCTATCGTTTCAGAAATAAAAAAACATGTATCGTGTTTATTGGAAGTTTGGGAGAACAAGGAAGGGTAATTCAAAGGCTCTACCTCGCTTAACATTACAGGAACCGAAGATAGTAAGCGCCGGCTCAATGGGCCACGAATGGATCGTAAGATATCGAAACAAATTAATACTGTACTCCGCAAATCCTAGAGGAGTTTTTAACTACAAATGCTAGGTATTGTCCGAACATATTAAGAAAGGTCTCCTTTGATAGTTAGTACGTGTAAATTCCAAACAATGTACAATCGCTCATGAAAAATGTCCTAGCTACCTTCATGTTCCAGATAATAGCAGAGTTGTCCCATGATCCTGAACACAAAAACTTTGAATCAGGCGAGAAACAACAAGTTTCAACACTATGAGTGTGTCCTGCAATGATGAGCAAAACCACAGAATAAACATTAAGAAGATAAGGTTGAATATCCCAGTAAATCAGTAAATTTATTATACAGTAGAAGACGAATTTGAAGAAGAAGAAAATGATGATGATGAGTATGACGAAAACGGAAAGGAATTTAGTTTCACATAAGTTGTGTACATGTTTATATTCTTCCCACAGCTTTGTAAACAAACAATATTTTTCCAAAAAAGAAAATAATAAATTTGATAATTTAGAGCTGAAGTGAATATTCTTCTTGAATACACTCTCTAATGCATGGTTATTACTTAATCTACTTGTATCCACTGCCCAAAAACCTTTCGACAGATCTTGAACGAAGCGAGCACTTCGGATAATCTACTCAGAATTTACGTACAGCGAAGCGCTAGTCGCCGACCCTCAGGAAATGACGACAAAAGCTTTGTAATAAACATTTTAGTGAAATAGTTACAGTAGCAATGCAAAATACAAACGTCATTCAAAAGATGCTGCCACCTAGAAATGAATGTCTGATTATTATTATTATTATTATTATTATTATTATTATTATTATTATTATTATTATTATTATTATTATTACATGCTTACTAGTAAAATACCGGAAACTATAGCGCCGATATTTTCCACATTTCACTGGAGTGAAACATGAAAAGTCATTTACCAAATGTCCCGGATGTGCGGACGCGTCAGCATTTTCCCGCGCTTGTCGTCGCTTGCATTGCAAAACATGCCAGAGAAGACGCAAGAGTTTTGCTGATATTTCTGAACAAGTTACTGAATTAAATAGAGCTTCATTTACTAGGACAAGCCCTTCCAGTTCTTTTCTTCTAAGCTTTTCAAAGATACCAGATAAAAAATATTAATCTTCACGTATCAATGCCAAGTTCTTCTTGCGATATCGAAAGTAAAACAAGAAAAGTCAACACAACACGAATTATTTTGGAGTCGTCAAATGACAGCAGCCAAAGTCCATAGAAAATAATTGTCAACCGTTTTTCCCAAAATATTGAAGTTATTTTTTTCTCAAGAAGTTGTTAAATTTAAATTCTACTTAAATTTTACACTTTGTGCGAGAATTCAATAAACAAATTTTCTCCTTTAGTTTATCGGGAGCTTGCTCGTAAAATATTGTTTTCATCACTCGAAAATAAATTTCATATCTTCGCGCCACTGTGTACTATCCTCTATATATTAGGGCAAAGTGAATTATTAATGTAAGTTTTAATACTTTTAGATTTAGAAATACGACAGCCATGCATTGCAATACAGATGATGTTGTGAGCGAAGTGAGTAGTGTTATACTTGGAACATATTATAATTTTTGGATGTCACTAGCAATGAACATGCGATACATACGATAAACGGTTCAAGTCCGTACTGTATCGAGAGTCAATTCACGGATATCACTAGTATTTCAGTACAAACGATGCATACGACCAGCGGTTCACATTCAAATACATTAAATGCCTATAACAGAACAGTATTGCCACAATAACAAAATAGTGTATCAAATCACTCACTTTCTCCTAATTATACTAGTTATATGATTATATTATCATTAAATACTCTTTAGTGAATTTTTATTTTGTAAAGTTTTAACGCAGCTCAGCTGTACTAAATAAAGTACTAACTTAATGTGATTTGAACACAACTTGTATTATTTGTATACTAAGAACTATACAGTAAGAGGAAATAATGCACGCATGCCTTTCAAAGTAAAGATTTCAGCTCCTGTTGCATTGAGGTAAACTCGCACTGTATGGTCATAGGATGCCGATGCAAACAATTCTCCACTGGGTGAAAAGCAAACACACTTCACAGCACCTGATAGGAAAAATCCAGAAATACACTATAAAATATTTTATATGTCACGCCATCTACAAACTAACGCTGACCCAGAACTGCTTCTCTTAGTTGGAAAATTCTAGATAAATCTGGGAAACTTAAAAGAGCAAAACAAGCACTCCTTATTGGCTGCCAACAACCATCCGCTTTCCATTTGTCTCTAAACCCGAGGAAGCAACCTAGTAGTCCCCCTTCGTGTTCATACATGGAACTGAACGTAATAAAATTACATGCTCATATAGTAGGCCAAATAATACCGATTTTAAGGCACTAGGCGCCCATAGTTGTATCGAGTAATTTTTAAAGCTGAAAAGGTCAAAATCTAAAGGCTTTGGGGGGCGAAAAGAAGGTGAATAAATAACTTAGTAATAGCTTGCCTTGAGTAAATTAATAACTTGGTTTACAGCAATTCATTTGAGTAAAACGACAACTAGCAATAGTTTTCACTACAGCTGCTCCCGCTTTTACTGAGGTACGATGTGGTAATTTGTTTGGCAATTTAATAAAAACCGTGAAATAGTTACTGGGACACAAAAGAACGTGCTAGATTTCAAAACAAAAGACAATTTACAGGAAAAGTGTGATTTTTTGTTTCACAGAAGAGTGTAGTGCATTCTTTTGCGTAACCAAGGCTAATGTTTGTCAAAACTGAGTTTCTGACTTGCAATTTCTGATCTGTGCGTCTAGCAGATTTTGGGACCGAGTCTGTCGACCCCGTGTGACAGCGATTTATGTCTGACAACACAAATCAATTTTGTATCGATAAATTCAATCTGATACTGATTTATTATCGATTTACTCAAATGAATAACTGTAAAACAAGTTCTTTGCTCACAGCAAGCTATTTACTGATTTATTTACTCGCCTTGTTTTTGCTCCAAAAACCTTTTAACCACTCAGATCTTAACCTCGTGATAAGCTTTAAAAATTACTCGATACGACTATGCGCGCCTAGTAATTTTATTCCATTCAAATCCATATATGTATAAGGATGCGAGGGCAAGAAATTATTATCAGATTTGGTTGTTCATTACAAAACTTTCTTTGTCAGATTCAAATCGCTGTTACACAAGGTTGATAGACTCGATCCAAAAATGTGCAATAAGCACAGAATAGAAATAGCAAGTCAGAAAATTAAACTCTGTTTTGACAAACAGTAGCCTTGGTTACGCAAAAGAATGTGCTACACTCGTCTGTGAAACAGAAAAATTACAGTTTTCCTGTTAATTTTGTCTAGCATGTTCTGAGCTTTTGCTCGGCAAATGAGGTATTTAAAATTGAGCACACTGGATCAGCAAGAAAGTCCGCATAGTTCTTGAGAACCCAATTTGGCACTCGCGAGCAAAAGCTGCATACCCTAAGGAGTTCCTTGAATTCTGCAGTTGTCCAGAGCGCGTCGTTCACGTGAAGCTTGACACATTTTAACGGCATAATAATATCCACGCCAGTCTTTAGAAAGTTAAGAAATGCGCAAAGCTTGTCCTCACAAATAGCCAAGGTGTCAAGTGCAGCCCAATCAACTGACCCTAGGTACCTACCAAGTTAAGCTTTTCGACTGTCTTGAGTATCCCAACGAGTTACAACACGCCGACTTGAGTTACAGGAGGAGCGTGGCTTCGGTTGAAGGAAGATGACAGAATGGTCAGATAAGACAACGGGTGGGAAGATCTGTACTAGGTTCGTATCATACACTTGCGGCATATTTGTTATGATAAGATCAAGAATTTGTTCACCGCGAGTGGGCGTACGAACAAGCTGTTTCATTGAGAATTGCCTCAACTGGTGGCTGATATTCAAGCGATTAAAGTCTCCAGTCACAATAATGCCACACCCAAGATACAAACCCTAGATGGTCGAGAGAGAAGTCGTCAGATATTTCACCATTGCGTTGTCACAGGCACCTTCTGGGTGGAGAGTGTGGTACACAGTTCCAAACACAAGAAGGCCTGAGATGTGCCCATAATACCTCAAAATTGGGATGATAGAGGTCAGTGAAGGGCCTTGAAATTAATCTTACTGTTAATGTAAAACCCAACTACGCCACGAATACCAACAGTGCGGTTTTTAAGATGAGATTATATTCTTGGATGTGAAGATGGTGATCGTATACATCAGAATCATACGTCCAAGTCTCTGTTAAGGAAACTAAGTCCGGCCTCTTGTTGCTGACAAAACACCTTAACTCGTCGATCTTCGGTGAGAGTGGCATCATGTTTGCCAAAACGATAGCGGGGCCGAACTCCATGTTCGATTGCGTCACTGTCGGACTACGACGAATCTGAATTAAATTGTGCGACGTTTAGCGTGACTTCTTGCGTGGCATATCGGAATATTCAATGAGCTGGTTATTCTAGCCGCTTTAACAGCACTTCCTGCACGACATCCACGAAATGGTTTTAGAATTCCATGATCTTTAATAGTTTGGTGGACAGCTTAATCGATAGGAGATAATTTTAAAGAAAAACGAAGACTTTTAAGCTGCGCAGACGAAAATTCAATTTGCTTCTTTGCTTGTCTCGGTTCGGTGAATCCATAACGCGGGAAATATGAAACGCCAGAACTCGATTTAAGACAACTGCCAAGAACATGAAGTCGCCGAAACGAGCTAACCGTGTTAATTAGCCCTTGATAAACAATACTTATGGACTTCAGGCCTTGGAAGGATGATTAGAAGCGAATTTTCAATTCGAAAGTAAAAGAAACTAATCGTATCTGATGCCATACAAAACTGAAAACCTATAATATCAGTCAGGTTTTCTACAAATTCCAATCGGAGAGATTATCATCGTTTGTTTTCACATCCCTTCAAAAGAACAGCGACAGGTCTGGCACGAGAGCTATTAAAATAATAAACTATTTAAAACTTTATTCAAAAGAAATGTTCGCTCGATGTTCCTCATTGATAAGCGCCATTTCACTCTCATTATTATGACAATCATCAATCATCAAGGAGACGCATTTCTTGTTAAACGCTTTTAGGTGAGAAAGATCTTCCGGAGGAGGGAAACGAAAAGAAATTTCTTTAATCTTGTGAAAGATTTGTGTTTGTCTGATCAAGAGTATCATTTCTGGTGATTATGTAACAAATGAAGAAAGAATAAAATGAATTACAAATGTAAACATTGGTGCTTATAACTCAAATATTTTTTGAAGAAGCTGTTGTTAGTTTAAAGCCATAGTTGTTATCGAGATTTAATATATTTTAGCCTTTTTAGATTCAACTATTTTTATTAATTTTTTTGTCTGTCAGAAATTTTCCTTGCGTCTATGTTGTGTTTTGTTTTCACGAGAAACGGAAAAATAATGGAAGGAGAACTGTTTCATTCTTTCGTTTGGTATTCCGTCGTTATACTTGCGTGAGATTCGTTTTTACGAAGACATAGCCAACGTAACGGCTTTCCCGCTTATGCTTATGTCGTTTACGTCGTTCGTGAAAACCAAGATTCACTGACCATAATCCATTTTCCGTTGTCTACGCCTTAGGCACGCCAGGCGCATGGTTCCCCATTTTCGTACTGAAGATTATTTATTTTACACTGATCCCAGGAATTTTGTACAATTCAGCGGTCTCTCCAATAAAACGAATCAC
>JAOTRI020109296.1:0-13190 GCA_028564885.2 Zoanthus sanctaehelenae | reverse complement strand
TCATCACATTGAAACACAAGGGAAGTTTCAACCGATTATAACACGTACATTTTTATAACATCAACTGTTTTGACTGAGATTCCGTTTTGACTACAAAATATTTCGTTGGTAACGTTAACAATGCAAGAAATGAAATCGAAAGTGCAACGACAGAGCCGCTCGAGAAGTTTCATGCCAAGTTTATTGTTATTTAACAAAGCGAAATTATCAGTTGCGTATGCGAAGTTGCTAGAGTGGAATAAAATATAAACAACAATGATTATTCAAATGATCGCCTCTAGAAACTAGTACCATACTGCCTACTTATATATTGGCATATTAAACCAGATTCAGAAAGGAACTCTTGATATTTCGAATACATATTATATTTTATGCTATACAACGTAGTTCTTTAGGTTAGTTAACTCTCTATGGAGCTATTAAGCAAGTTATCAGCTATAAAAGAAAGGCAGTATTTAAAATCCCAAATGATTCAACAATTTCTTTAATCAATATAGTTGACCATGACTTGTTACAAGTTGATATTTTGTGTTTGTTTTGGAAACAAATTATTAGTTGATAAAAATACGTGATTGCAATAATAAAAGGAATGCGATAGTTACATAACGTAAAAACAAAAGCATAATTATAGCCCTTATAGTGACCCTAGCGAAGCACTTCCATTTATTATATAGATATGCGTGTTTTGTGTAGTCTTTATTCATTTCACACTTCTGTTTGTTTTTCTTAAATACACACGGTTTTTTGTCTCTACTGTTGCTGTTGGAACTCTGATTTCAGCATGCCGCCGAAAAGAGTGTTCAGGAAAGCTAAAACTGTTCAAGAGGAGATGGAGTTATTAGAGGAGTGTGTTCCGAAATCAACCAAAAGTGCTAGTAAGTGGTTGTATAAATGTTTTTCAGAGTGGTAAAGGCAAAGAGGAAACAAAAACCTTAGTCAAGAGCAGTGTTCGTTCACATTTGAACATGAAAATATAAAAAGCCTAGATACGATTATCGTTGATATGAGTCCAGAGTCACTTAACTTGTGGCTCACAAAGTTTGTTCAGCAAGTTTGCAGGCCTGACGGGCAGCGATATCCTACAGGGAACGTTGTGTAACATTGTTTGTGGACTTCAACTTCATTTGCAAGACAGCAATGGCCAAATTTCAATGCTTGAAAAGAATGAAGTACGGTAAAAACAATTGCATCGTTTAATCTTTATCACTGAAACTTTAATTAGTCTTTAAAGAAATTACTACGCTTAGATGTCAGGTTGTGTATTCAATAACCGCACTTTCAATATGTTAGCATGAAATTAAGGTTAACTTTGTTTATTAATTTTGATATGGAAATTAGGAAAGGTTTTATGTAAAATTTCATGTTCATTAGTATTCTTTTTATAAATTCTCATCCTAATTTGCATCTCTTTGTATACCCCTGTCGCCGAATTCAAATCCCTCAATCAGGGCTTTAAGAATGATGAGTTTTGTCACATATAAAGGTTCCTGCACGTGTTAAAGTATATACTCAAGATTATAAACATCATAGTGGTCACAATACTACCGCAGAGCCGCCATGTTAACATAACACTTTGTGAAGGATATATGAAGTACATGTTACATCTTCCCTTTCTTGTGAGAGAAGTTGAACAGCTTCACCACTGAGGCAGATAAGTCTTTGTACAGTGTCCTCAACTTTCAAAACAAACCAACAGAAATGATTTTGAACAAGTAACAATGTCCTTTATAATCTGATATTTAACAAAACCAATTTATAGCTCAGAAGATAGGTATCATACTGTATGTCCAGACAAATTTAACAAGATGTACAACACTTAATGACTTTCAGACAAAGTCTTTGAAGCGACTTGGCTTTCTGACGGCCCTCCCTGAGCGCGTTCGCAGTGGACTCGTCAAATCTTTCACACTAGTTTTTAAGCAGTCCTGTGTTTGGGTCTTATGTGCTCCTTCCGTTGCTTTCATGTTAGGGCTTTTGGGCTCTATCAATTCAGCGTTTGCTTCACCCTGCTCAGCGCAATCAAATTGTGCCCTGGAATGTTCTTTGGCGCTCTGGTTTTTGCTCGCCATATCCTTGTCCTGGTTGTACATCAGACCTATGTTGCGATCAGGTAACTCTTCTGTTTTCCTCAGGTGGGCCCTATTGTGTCTGTACAGTGTGTCTCCCATACATACTTCATACGATCTTTCATCTAATCGGTTTGTCACTACACCTTTTTTCCATTCTTTTTGACCCAAAACAAATGGCTTCATTCTCACAGTATCTCCCTCCTCTAAAGGCTGCAGGCTTTTGGTCCCCTGGTTGTAAATAATAATGTGCTTTTCTTTGTTTCTGATTGTAAAGTTTTTTTCTCTCAGTTTCTTTGTATGAGGTTCTTGGTTCTAACAGTCTGGTGGTCACTGGAAGTAACGTTCGAGTCCTCCGGTTCATTAGGCGTTGTACAGGACTGCTGTCAACCCCCTGGGTTGGTGTGTTTCGTAATGATAGCAGCGCAAGGTACTGGTCTTCGCCACCTTTGGAGGTCTTTCTTAGTAGTCGCTTGGCAGATTTTACGGCAGATTCTGCCTTTCCATTAGCTTTGCTATTGTGAGGAGATGTTGTTAGGTGTTCTATATCCCAGTCCTGAGTAAACTTGTCAAATTGGGCCGAAACAAACTGCGAGCCGTTGTCACTAATTAGTTTGCTTGGAATGCCATAACGGGAAAAATGTGCTTTCAGTTGTTTTCTCAAGTCTATCCAGCTCCCAAAAATTGCTGTAGTAATCCACAGTAATTGGATACTTCTTCTGCTGTAATGTAAGTAAATCCACACCTACCTTTTCCCATGGCTTTTTCGGGACGTCATGGCTCATAAGTGTCTCTTTACTGTGTGACAGTTCAAATTGCCGACAGGGTTCACAAGTGTGGATATTCAGTGTTTGATTTCATTGTTCATTCCAGGCCAGTATACCCACTCCCTGGCCCTACGTAAACAACCTTCAATTCCACTGTGGGCTATATGTATGTCTTTTTTCATTTCTTCCCTCATGCTATGAGGCACTGCCAGTCGGTTACACTTGAACATGAGTCTATCATGGACTCCAAGCTCGTCTCTGTAGCTGTAGTAGGGCGTTAGTTGTAACGGTATCTTAGCCTTGTCATCTGGCCAACCTTTGAGAATTGTTGTTTTTCAATAGCCGTAGGCAATTGTCTTTCTCTGTTGTTTGTCGCACCTGTTGTATTCTTTCTTCTTTCATGGGCAGAAACTTGACTGCGTTCACTGTTTCGAATTCTGTCTGATTGTCTTCACTAGTAGCTGGCAAATACGATCTACTCATCATGTTAGCCAGGTGCATGGATGACCCTGGATTGTATTTGATGTCTACATCGTAAGCTAGGCATCTCAGTAACATACTCTGTAATCTCTTTGGGGCTCTGTCTAGCGGTTTTTTGACAATAGATTCCAGCGGTTTGTGATCCGTGTAGACAGTCACGTGTCGAGCAAATGCAAATTGATGCCATTTTTCTAGGGAATACACGATGACCAAAATTTCCTTTTCAATTTCAGGGTCAGTCAATACCCGGCTCGCATATGCTATTGGCTTTCCTTCTTGCAACAATGCTGCCACGATTCCTTTGCTACTTGCATCGCACTGAATGGACAATTCCTTTTTTGGGTCATAGTAAGCTAATACTGGGGTTTTAGTAACCATGTGCTTGATTTCTTAATTGAAATGCTTTGTCTTGCACCTGTGTCCATTGCCATTCGATGTCACTCCGAGTGAGCTGGCGTATAGGCTCTATCACTTGTGATAGGTTGGGCAAGAACTTGGCCAGATAATTTACTGCTCCGCAGAATCTGTGAATTTCTTCTTTGTTTTTAGGCGCTTCAAGTTTCAAGATAGCTTTAGTCTTGTGGGAATTGGGTTTCAAGCCTTGTACGGTAATTCGGTGACTCATGAATTCGAGCTCTTTTACTCTTAGTGACAGCTTGTCTTTGTTCAGTTTGATTGACTTCTCTCTGCACCGTTCCAGACTGAAGTTTTCTCATGTTCTTGTCATGATCTTCCACTGCCTCAATGTCTGAGTTTCCTGCTTCATAAATCAGGATGTCATCGGCTATGCATGCTACACCTGAGAGGTTTTCAAGGGCTTGATGGAGGTGTTTCTGGAAAATTTCAGAACTGACCGACGGTCCAAAGGGCAAGCGGTTCTACTTGTACCGCTCAAATGGAGTGGAAAACGCTCACATTGCATTTTTTCCCCAGGCTGGGCACATTCCCTTTTTTAAAACGTGAGTTTTGAGACAGAACTTGCATTTGGCCTTTTGGGAACCGTCGGCTAATTTTTCCAATTTCATTTCGCGTCGCGCACGTGCCGGTTTTCCTTTGAAGTTAACCGCCATAATTTCTTCTCGTTTTGAACCATATGCCCCCATTTGGGTTGTTGCGTTTTCAACACTTTTGCAAATGTCGATAAATTGCTTTAAATCTAGCTTTCTTTCCTGAAGTAATCGTTTTAGAGCATTGTCATTTCGGATTCCGAGAACTATACGATTACGTAGCAGCGAGTCGCTTAAACACTGGCAGAAATTGCATGTTTTCCTCATGATTTTTAATTCAGTTAAACAATTGTCAAAAGTCTCTCCATCCGCCTGATTTCTTTGATTAAATTTAAACCTTTCATAAGTCTCATTTGTGTCTCCTGTAAAGTAATCGTCAAACTTTGCAATAATAACACTGACCTATTCAGAGTCTTGTCCAGCTTCAAATTCGAAGGCATTGTAAATTTCGAGCGCTTTTTCTCCAATCGCACATAGCATGCAGGAGTGCTTTCTGGTACCGATCATCTTGTGTGTCTAGCCTGGCAACAACCGAATAAATTTGCCACATTTGCTTCCACAATTTCCAAGATTTCGCTGTGGTGTTTGACAGGTCCAACGGTTTTGGCGGTTTAATCTGAAGCATTCGAGCACCGACGAAGAGTTACTCTCGTTTTTGTGCTTATTTTTGATTGTTTGGCTTTGGTGTTTCTACTTTAATACCGCTGCCACCATGTTAAAGTATATGCTAAAGAATATAAACATCAAAGCGGTCACAATACTATCGCAGAGCCGCCACGTTAACATAACACTACGTGAAGGATATATGAAGTACATGTTACAACACGTGACTGATTAATTTCAATGGCCAGAAACCTCCTTAAATATTCATGATTTTTTAAATGTAAAATACGCCACTCGTAATTTGTAGAGGTAATCACATAATGTTTTGTACAATTTAGTTTGGAATAAATAAGCACGAGTAAATTTTTCAAAGACCAACAAAAGTGCACTAGGCCTTAGTTACTTGTTAATAATATACACGAAAAAAATAACTAAAACAAAAAAAATTTGACAGGGCGCGCTGTTTTTAGTTCACTCAACTGATTGGCTGAATCAGATTACAACGTTTGTCAAATGCAAAATTTTACAAGACCAATAGTTTCAAAATCATTTAAATTAGAACTTGGATATGTGTGAGGACTTATTTAACATCTTTCGAACGTTTTACATTAATGTAAAGAACACTTACTTTACACTAATTATGAAAAAGTAAACGTTCAATCAGAGTCACCCTTAATAATGAACGCTTGGTGTTTACAAGAACTGGGCTGTCGTTTTGAGATCTTAGAAGCTTCCTTTAAGCCAGTAAGACGTACTGTTTACTGTATTTGGGTTGTTGGAAAAAAGTTTTTAAGCTCTTCAATCGCTGTTTTGTACTGGTTAACTTGATAGGATCACCGGATTTGCTGGTTTAGAATAGGTTAACATAATCGAGCCATTGTTAGTTTAGAACAGTTTCATGCTTGTAAAGGTTTAGCGGCACACCTTCTCTCAAAGTTTTGAACAGTATCCCCCCTTCGTCCTCCCACCGGCAAATGTCGAAAGTTATACATTCAGTTGAGAGAGTCGAGTAATGTTGACCTACCACGAAATGTGCTCGACTTCGTTTTCAGTCAATCAGCGTTTGTTTCTACACTTAAGCTTTAGACTGGTGACTTTCGAATCCTACAAAAATTGCCTTTAAATTTTAGATTTATTGGTAAATTTCTAATTGCTGAGTTCTGGTTTCTTGTTTTCTTTTTTAGCTCCTAGAGAGCTATCGTGATAATTGGGAAATCACAACTTGATCTTTTACCGGCTATACCTGTCTGACAAAAAATTGCCTTCAAACTACTCCTTATCAAGTACAAGTCTCTGAATCAAATGACCCCAATATACCTATCCAATATCTTCTTTATCGCACAAGCTGGCCGCTACAACCTCCCCAGTTCAAACCGTGGATTCCTTCTTCTGCATCCTTGCATAAGGTCAAAGAAAACTCTTGCTGACCGCTCCTTTATGCTTGCCGCGCAAAACTTATGGAACGAACTGCCTGCTGAAATTTGCTCATGCCCTACTTTAAATATTTTTAAGTCAAGACTGAAAACTCATCTTTTTACTTTAGTCTTTATTTGATTCCATGATTAAGTTTAATGTAATGCGCATTGAGCATGTTATGAACATTTTATGCGCATATATAAATATCATGTTATTATTATTTATGTTGTTTTTATTATTATTATCATTATTATTATTATCATTATTATTATCTTACTTACTCCACGAGCTTACCACAGTATATACATTTAATTTTGGATCTGGTTTCACTGTTCAGCAACTACCAACTTTTCTACTAGATATGCAACACGCTTCGAAGCTTCCTTATCGATGATGTTTGGCGCATTTCGTACAATCTTTGCCTTCCGGTCACAAGGTCCCCAGTTCGATCCTGATTCTATCGAGTTTTGAATATTTGTATGTTTTTCTTTTCCACCTAGTTAACTCGATCTGCTTTCCAACTGTTCGAGGTAGGTGATGAGTATCAACTGGATGATAACCTGTAATGGATTCGTGTCCCCTCCAGAGGGTGTCATAGACTCTCCGCTTGTTAAGGCCCGTTTAAACGGATCAAACATGTTGGTCAAACTTCATCAAACATTGTTGGACGCAACATGTTTGACCCGTTTGAACGGCACAATCAAACATGTTGGATAGTGTTGGACGATGTTGGACAATGTTGGATGAAGTTTGACTTTGTTCAAACTTTTCATCAAACATCGTCCAACATTTACGCTCGCGTGATCAAAAATACGTAATCTTGTTAAAAAAATTCATTGGCCTGGTACCAAGATCCAATCTTGTTGGATAGTGTTGGATTCGTTTGAACACTCGTGTATCAAACACTGATCAAACACCGTCCAACACCACTCAACAATGTTTGATGATGTTTGACCAACATGTATGATCCGTTTAAATGGGCCTTTAAGCCTTTCTTAGTTTAGGTTTTGGTGATCATGATGCTCCTTCCCTCCATCGAGCTCATTGGTTCAAATTCCGTCATGAGCAATTCATGAGAAGTTAAAACTTTTGCGCCTGAAAAACCAGCTTCAGAGGATAATCAAACAGATCAACAAACAACATCATACCACCGACCAACTTCAAACCTTTGAAAACTGAGCTGGAGACATTTTTATGAGTTCATGATCGTCAGTGGGATTGCAGCTCGTGAGTTACAACTTTCCCGCCGTTTTATGTGGCGGGAAAGTCTCTTGTACTCTCACCGTTCATTTGCTAATTTGCTACAATAGGTAGGTTATTTATATCATTGTGCTGGTTGAAAGGCGCATCGTTAGTGCGTTCGATTTTAACTAGTGGGAGTTAAAGTTGTAATTGTGACACAAATTTACAAAAAGCGGGAGGTTCAAGTACTAAAACGAGAGAGTGGGAAACCTGAAAGAAAGCAAAAAATCGTAAGCGGAAGATTAATTTGGCACCGATGTTTAATACAAAGGTTTTTAAAAATTTAATTTGTCTTTTTACTCCGCTTTCGATTGCATATATAGATACTGTATAACAATTTGTAAGCTCACAGTGGGATGCTCGTACGTCCGTCCCCAGAGCCATGAGAAGTCGAAATTAAATTTCGCGCCTGCGCGTCGCATTCAAGCGTTATCTGCTTTGTGACCAGGCATGAAGATGTTATTATTATAATTATGTCTTCTCTTGTTCTGAATTTATTTATTCAATGATAGTTTCTCACTTCTACGTCTTGTTATTCATTTTTACAATGGATTATGAGTAGTTGGTAGCCGGTATATCCCTTAGACTAACTGGTTGAGGTAGGTTCCACGTGGTGTAGAATGTATACTTTACTGCGGAATATATTGATGGTGTTTAGGTGTTAAGTTTCGAGGCGGAAGTACATTTAGAAGAATGGAGAATAAATGTTCCTTCAAAGTGATCTTTCGTTTTAGATGAGTTCTCTTGGCCAACATTTCAACCTAAGTCGCAGTGATGCAGAGAAGCTTCTACTGGAAGCAGGAAAAGATGGTTCCTATCTTATTCGAGATAGCGAAAGTGTCAAAGCATATGTCTTGTGTCTTTTGTAAGTATTTAACTTTAAGTCTTTATGTTTTTTAATGCGGCAAATTGATTAATAACTCAAGCATTTTAAATAATAATAGTTAATCATCAATTGCAATTTTGCTACAAATTTTTGCTGTTACGATGATAATCACAGCCAACAGTTAGAAAATTTGGGACTGAAGTTTTTCCGTATCAGAGCCACAGTCACAGAACATCGCGGAAATTTTTTTACTTTAAATAGCATTGCTGACAGCAAAGTGAGCAAACGTTACCCATGAGAAAAGCAAGAGCAAGATTTAGCTCTATATAATCTTGAAACATGTTTTAAATAAAGAAAGGCGAACTTTAAGTAAAGGGCACGTTACAGAATTTGCAGTTTCAGACAATTTGACATGATTTGATTAATAAGTCTTCGCAAAATCTGATAATTTAAAAGAGTTTACTTCATTTTTAGTTCATGAGGAACTATTGGGATGATTGGCAAATTAGGATGTCAGGCATAAACAATAGAACAATTGTAGTTGATTAATTTCCAATCATCTCGAGTTTGGCAGGTGCATGCATGCACACATTTCTTAAATGGTGTGCTAAGAATGCTCTTTTTTGGCTGCCAATGAAAGGTGTTCAATATGTCACATGATGTTTTGGTGTTTGGTACATGACATGAGTTGCAAACCAGCACATGTGGTTGATAATGCATATAGCATATTTTAAAATTAATGAACAACAGTCATGATACAACAGCTCCCTGACACAGTATGTATCTTATTTACTCCATGAGTTTACTAGAGGATACCTTTTATTGATTCTGTTTAATGCAATACTGTATCATGGTTATTCACCTATAAGCTGATCTCAGCTATAACTAAGATGCCACTTTGGATGCCATAAATTTTGTATCCAATATTCAGCTGCTAGCCATTTAATGTTTTGAGTTCTGTGACTGGCCTCTGGTCATTTAGACATTTCATAGAAAGTATGCGCAGCAATAATAGTTTGTAAAGGAATTTACTATGACTTTGTTCACTATTAAATGACGAGAGTATGGCTATGACACTATTTTTATGATAAACTAAATGTCTTTGTTTTTAATGGTTGTGTTTTTTATAATAACTGATTTGTAAGTGCAAGAATGATTGCAAATGTTTGTATTGCTTTTAGTAATGTACCGATTTTTATCATCAGATTTAACAGCCAGACTCATCATTATCGGATTTGGCCTTCGGAAAATGGGAAGTACTCTATGCAAGTGTGTAAATTCTTGTTTTTCTTCTGTTTGTAGTTTATTTGAATTGTGATTACAGGGCTACTTGATGTACTTAATAAAGCAAGTCTGTGTCAAACCTGCCAATCCTTCCAGTTTGCACAGGAGATTATGATTTCAGGCTTACTTGTACTTAATGAAGCAAATCAGTGTCGGACTGCCAATCCTCTTAGTTTGGAGGGACTTAGGGACTCGCTTTGTGCAACTACAATAATATTGGCATCTGTGCTTAAATTTCTTCTTCTTCTTTTTTAAGCTTCTCATCGCTTTTCTTTTGACATCAATCAATTAATCCAATTTTGATCTGGGTTTATCCCAGTAAACGGGGGTGGCCAGATTTGCCCAGCTCTTGGCATCTAGCTCTCTAACTCCCACTCTCCATCTCGCTTGATTCATTGCATCCTCTTTCTTTAAGCCAACACTCTTGCTCTCCTCCATTTGCATTTTCCATGTCTTCCTTGGTTGTCCTCTTTCCTCTTCCCCTTCATTTCAAACTCCAATGCTTTTCTCAAAACATGCTCATCATCTCTCTTTAACACATGCTCATATGTACCATCTACTCCATTTACTTTTTCCATCTGAACCACTGTTTCCTTCCATCCTATCATCTCCATTAGGTCCCCTGTCTTCTTTTTCTCCATAAGTTTTGCATTACACATTTCGCTAACCACTGCTCTCTCAGACCTTCTCAAAATTTCCATCTCATTTTCCCTCAAACACCATGTCTCACTCCCATATAGCATAGCTGATTTTACACAACTTCAATAAATCATTCCTTTCATCTTAAGACATAACATTAGAGAGACCTAGTATATATAATAGCCTGATCCACAGCTTCTTCGACCAAGGATTATTATAATTATTTCTATAAATATTTTCTTAAATATACATATATATAATTTATATATTTTTACTTTCATATACAAGGTTATTGAACGGTCCTACTTTCTCATCTGGTTCCACTGCGTACATTAATTCTAACTTACTTCTCAGTTTAGTAACTTGCACTTAGAGTGAAATGCAATATCTAATATTCCTATTTTTCCAGACTGCAGATAAAGAGATGACAAAAAAGTTTTCTCGTTTAGAGCACCTGATTGAATTCTATAGTCAGCCTGGTATGGGGTTAGCCTGCGAACTACGACATCCTGTCACTGGCCCTAATGAAGAAGATGATTCAGGTATCATTTTTTATATTTAACATAATCCTACTGTTATCTAATATGTTTTTTATCATTACCATGCACACACAATAATTTCTATTACCATCATTATCACTTTATCATCTACATTTTCATTTTGTTCATCTTCACTAAAATCATCCGATTATCATCATTACCAAGACTACTAGCATTATTTAAATAATAAATGACAACTTTTAACCTCGAAGGTGTATTTCCATACATGTTTCGGCATTCCTACACCATCATCAAGGAAAGGTAAAACATTAATGTTTTGTTTTTCCATAGTGAATTTGATTTTAGGATGTTATTTATTTATATAATTAAAAAACTGAGAGGCATCACTTTGATTATGAAAAAGACAATACGTGTTATCAACGTACAGTATCTGCAGTAGAATAACACAGAAAGCCCCTTGTATTTGTTCAGCCAAATTTGTTCATGGTGTCCCATGAATAGATTTGCCAACAGAGGGGCAAGGGGATACTGCGTAGCTACACCATCCATTTGTTCATAAAAGGAACCAGGAAATGTATACCTGTGGTTGTAGTTCGAACAACTGTTTGAGTTTCTCAGTTGTGATTCTAATATCAGGGTTGCCTTCCTTTATTTACTTAATCGCAAGTCCAATGCATTCGTTTAACGGTTTGTTAATGAAAAGACTTACAACATTAAAATTAATGATGCCATAAATTGATTACTAATTTATATAAAATTAATTTTCCTTACAAAGCTAAACAAGTCCTGTAAGCTGCATTGTGAAGGAATGTGCAGTATAAGTAACTCACTTAAATATTTAGGCAACGCATAATCATAACTCCTAATGCAAGAAACAATGGGTCTTAATGGTGGAAAAGAATTAACAGTTCTAGATTTATGCATTTTTGGAAGTCCATATATTCTCGCCGGTTGTGAACCATGTGGATAGATGTGTTCATAAGTTACCTTTAGTTATCTAAATGTCCTTCCTGTCTTATATCTCTCAGAATCCTTTGGAGCTTGTTTTTGCGTGTAATAGTTTGATCTGTAATATCAATATAATTATTGTTATCATTGCATATGATCAGTCAGTATCATCATTGTCACTGTCACTATGACGGTATCACAATCAATATCTACAGTTGTATCATTATTACAGCATACAGCATCTTTACAGTCATTATTACTGCATACAGCATGCTGTATCACCTTCACAGTCATTATTTCCATCATCAGAAGAATCATCATCAACTTTAACATCATGACTGTCATTACTGTATTAATACCAGGACTGTCTGACAGTTTCAAATAAACAAATAGTAGCTTCATGACTCAATTTTTAATTTCACTAAAACTTGTAAATAGAGAAAGAAAATTTATTTCGATATTATTCAGTTCAGCTTCATGAATTGAATATGTGTGAAGTGAGAAATTCAAATAACAATAGTTCATTAGGGGTTTCAATAAGCACCGACGTCCGACTAAGAGCGTCGGCCACTTTGTTCAGAGACGACGGTTACTTTCTGCCTTAATTGAAGTAATTATCAAACATATCATTATGATTATAAAAATAAACAAAAAAACGTTGTTGGTGCTAAGAAATCATACTTATGTTTATACATAATTTGATGCCAAAAACGCTGAAAATAGTGTTTCAGAGCTTCTAGATTTCAAATTTCAAAATGCTCCCCCCAGACCCCCCTAGCATAAGGGGCCTTGCAGCACCCTATTAATATCGTCGCCTACTCTTCTCAAACTGGCTGCCTACTTCAAACTTTATTGAAACCCCTGGTTCACGACTAAGTTGGAGTCCTTTGTTCTGTTAAGGATTGAGAGTTTTGATATGTATATTTTTGTATTCTTCTAAGCATTCTAGGCAGTCTGTGTACAATGTTTTCAATACAAACCAGTTTATTTCTTAAGTATTCTCTTCCTTTCTAAGTTTCTTTCCTTGGTTTTCTTGTTCTCATCTTCGCCGTAGTTCCCAGGTTTGTACTTTTTAAAAGTTTGTTGTGAATCACTACAACTGAGTTTGAATAATAATCAAATCTTCTACTTCTTCTTTTCACAGCTAGTGTAAAGATTTTATATCTGCTAACTGGTGTGCCACGATTACGTGCTCGACATCGGGAATATACAAGCATTTCCAGTCTGCTATCAAAGACCTAAATTTAAATTTCCCTTGACAGTTGAATCAAATTTCTGGAGGCAGCGTGGCGCAGTGGTTAGAGCTGGGTTTTGAATGCAGAAGAACAGGGTTAAATTCCCCGACTCTGACCATTGAATGAATTTGTCCTCGGTGATCCCAGGGACAAATTTACCACGCTTTGTAAATAGCC
>JAOTRI020109285.1:0-13190 GCA_028564885.2 Zoanthus sanctaehelenae | reverse complement strand
CGGATTGATAAATTATCTGGACTATTAGATTATCTGGATTATTAGATTATCCGGATTATTATATTATCTATACTAATAGATTATCTGGTCTATTAGAATATCCAGAATATTAGATTATCCATGCTAATAGACTATCTGGACTATTAGATTGTCCGGTTTGATACATTATCTGGACTATTAGATTATCTGGATTATTAGATTATCTGCACTATTATATTATCTGGATTATTAGATTATCTGCACTATTAGATTATCGGGATTATTAGATTATCAGGATTTCCACTTAGTTTCTGTAGTTTTGTTTTATGAAAGCAAATTAGTTGTATGACGTTATTCGTTACCTAGGAACCCTTAAAAAGCTAATAAATTAAATTAAAATGTAATTTCGCCTTGTTTCAATTAATCTGTGCCATTAGGTGGTATATTATACTCATTCATAAGATTTGGGTACATTAATACAAGCGTAATTAACCAACGAGTTTTACCGCAAATTTGCAAAGTATAAGACATAAATTTGGCTGGCGAGCATATGCTCTATTGACAATATTTCACATGAGGAGTCCTGGATATAAGAGCGAATCCGGAGACTTGTCAGCAAAAATATTTAATTCCGCAACCAGATCCGGAACAAAAAAGTTGCAGATACAAAATTATTCGGGTACGTAAGGACTGTTTAGTTAAAGTTCTAATCAATGATTTACAGCACATGTTTTTATATGTTGCAAGATTTACTCTCTACGCTGAATGTTATTAGGACAAAGATTGGTATTGCTGTTTTCTTGTCTTTTCATTTCTTATGTAATACGGATGTCACCTGATTACTATACATGTCTATAGCATAAAAACCTAGTGATTTTAAAAAATCCTTCACATTGGCAACTTAAACGAGCAAGTTGTTTCCTGTATTTGTTTGACGTATCATCGAACTTGTGAAAAATGGAACCACCCAGTACAAGTTCTCAACAAAGTCAAAAAGATGAATTTAAAATGCAAATTAGCGAATCCTAATAAAAGTTAATCATTTTCGGCCGTTTAAAGTAGCGAATAAAAAAAATCAAATTAGACATAAAACCACTGTTAAAGAAGTTCTCTGAACTCACTCTTGTAGCTCTTTGCTTGAGAAGAAAACTGTACCATGCCGATAAGTCAGTACTTACTTGCTTTCATATTACTCTGGTATAACAATAAACACTTCTTTTTTATAAATGTGTCAAATCATTTTAGATGGTCGGAGGCCTACTAATTTGGGACACGATTTATATTTCTCCCAGGTAAACAGAGACTTCTCACATGAAAGACACACACACATTAACACAGACATAATTCCCGAGGGCTACGGTTTGACGTCCTTATTCATTTGCAGATGTTAAAGCGAAGGTAGCACTTCTTCCTCAACTATTTGAAGACCCTAAGCCCTGGGCACGCGGCCGGGATTCGAACCCAAGGTTCCAGGCACAATAAAGTGACATCTTACCAACTAGGCCAGCCAGGCGGCGGTCGAAACCGGTTGTGCGTATGCGTATAGGCTCTGGGGAAACTCTGAAGTGGCCGGTTAAGGTATATTTGTACTTTTTACAGTTCTAAAGCGCTTGTGAATTCAAAAGTAGCTGTCTTTTGCCTCTGATAACTAAAATGTTCCATTGACAACTTGGATGAGCAGCTCGTATAATTTGCATGGAAAATCATCGATCTTACAAAAAGAAACGAGCTATCCAGTTCAAAATTAAACAACGCAATGAATCGAAATGTTTCACGTTTGACACGGGGCTAAATTACTTTGTTTTTCAATACAAAACAGAAAGTTTATTCGCAGACAAACTTGATCAAATCGAGGACTGTGCTAAAAAATAAAAACAGATTGTTCTGAGACCAATGTAACTGGAATGCGTTTGGTGTGTAAAAATATATAGAAAGAAATGAGAGAAAAATATCATATATAAGCCCTCGGCGGGAATCGAACCCCACATCTTCTCTTTACTAGTCCGACGTGTTAACCACTACACCACAAGGACCAGTTCAAATTAGCCACGACAATCTCAGAGTGAAGAAATTATTGTTACACTCTTCGTATTGCCAACAAAACAAACGAGCGAAGACTCCAGGCGGCAGCATTATAGAGCCGTGTGAAAGTAATATACAAACGGAGAGAATCTCGAGTGATCGAGGTAGATCAAGGCAATGCAAGATTTTATCATGTAACTGCCAATAAAGCATTTTGTCTTCGAATGGACCAATCACAGTACGTTAATCTTGTGACGTCAAAACAGCATGACAAACAAACAGCAGCAAATTCAATTCATTTTATCAATAACATTTATGAAAGACAATGGCATTTAAAATATGGAAAATGAAATGTTAGGGTAATAGTTTCTTTGTTCGTATTGTTGAACAAAGAAAATCACACGAAAAGCACACACAAAGATATTTTAGTTTATGTTTTTATTGCCAAACATTTAAAAGAAAGTACCATTTCTAAGTGATTGCACAGCTCAGTTCTCTTGTCCTGCTCGTTGGCATATTAGCCCTGATAGCTATTGATAGTTTTGGGCGGATGTGGTTGGAGTGTTTGGTAATATCTCTGGTTCCAACCAATCATAAGGTCCACAGTTCGATACCAGCACTTTGATAGGATTTGAACTTTTGTGTGAACTTCTTTTCCGTACCGGGGAAGTTAAAAGACCGGCCCTCATCCGCTTAACAGTGCGGAATCTAGAAATAAGCGCCGGCCCTATGGATCACTAGGCTCGTAAAAAGATTCTGATTAGCTTAGTTTATTGATAGCTGCATAAGAACATTGTTTTATCGTGTTAGGGTATACGTTCTAATTGTGGGGACAATTTTATGCTGTAAATAAGTTCTCACAAAAATTCGTAATGTTGGGAAAAAACGGCGTCTTGGAAGTTTTTCAGTGTTATTAAATGACTGTGCATGGTATCGATAAGCTTCAACGGTAATAGATCTATATATGGCTTTGCTATCATGGACAATTAGAGTACAGTTCCAATACGTGTAATAACTAAGACTATTTTTCAAATACTCAAAATTAATAAATCTGAACCTCTGAATCATTCTTAAAATATGACCAATTTCAACCTCAATATTACTACTACTACTACTACTACTACTACTACAACTAATAATAATAATAATGATAAGAAGGAGAAGAAGAAGAAGAAGAAGAAAAAGAAGAAGAAGAAGAAGAAGAAGAAGAAGAAGAAGAAGAAGAGGAAGTTTTGTCACTTTCCAGGTGTTTTTCACAGGTCTTACATAAAGACTATTCTAACATATTGGAAAAAATGTACATTGAAAGTTTGAAATACAACTTTTGTTTTTACTGAAATTGCTAATATTTGAACATTCTTCTCTGTCCAGGTTGTAAATTGAGTGCTGCTTTTTCAGTTCATGTTTAACGTTAGGTAGATTTAGTGCGTCTTTATTTCGAGTATATTATATAACTATGTTGCCTAGTGCGTGTATTATAAAAATGGAGTGCGCGGCCATATATTAATTGAGCCACTGGTTTTTAGAACGCTCTTGTTGCAGCCGCAGACATGAATCTTAATTCATTCTATCTTCTAACCGGTAAATTTTGATATCACTGATAATATTGAGAATCATTTCAAATAGTTTTTTAAAATCTTCATCGATTGCTTCGTTGGCGGAATGCAATAACGTCAATGGCTGGACTCACTGTTCCAGCGATAGTAAATTGGTTCTGTTGTGAAAATGTAACGTTTGTTGTTAAAATACCGTTACTTTTCTTATTACACAAGCTAAGACAACATAAAATTTTTGTTAAGCTCTGGCGATATTTCTCGATAAACACAAAGTACACTAAAGGGTTAATCACGGGATACACCATATGTAGAACATAGCCTGAAAACCAAACGTAGATACACGGTATTGGGACAATATAGATATAAAGAAGTATAACCATGACATAATATGGAACCCAAATAATGTAAAACAGAATGACTATGATAATAAGCATGGTGATGATTTTGCGGTTTCTTTGAGCTCTTTTTTTAACTACTTCTGATGCCAAGTAAAGGCTGTTCAGTTTTCTGTCGGTAGAGAAAAATTGCAATTGTAATGTAAAATAGTGTCACAGCAACAACAGAGAAACAAACAAGGGCGAGAAATGTTATGAGGAAAGTATCTGTTTTTAAATTCCCTTCTGCGTTGTTACACTTATAGAAAGGAATCGTACTTGTTATATCTATTACCCAGTACATGAAAAATGCCAAGGTCGACAACCACATCACTGCAATGGCTAGACAACTCTTCTTTTGTGAGAATAAAGCTGGCTTCATTGAAAAGATGATGGCACGAAATCTTTCTGCAGCTATTATAGCCATGCTGAACACAGATATGAGAACAGAAATGCCAAAGGAAAGAAACTCGACGATACGTCGCCACTGTTCTTCCGGATTGAACATGAAAATGATCATTATTGGAAGGATTATGATGAGAGTTTTGTCCTTGAAGAAGATAGCAACGATGAGTAGATTTCCGATCAATGATGAGGCCAGAATAAAGAAATACAGAACACTGATTTCAATTGTTGCTGATTGCCATACCCCAGTGCATAGACTCCTAAAATCAAATTTATTGCCTAGTTTTGTACAGTTGGTAAACTGTGTGCTGTTATTGAGTTGACCCATATATTGTTACTGAATGCTTCAACGGATATATTGATGCAGCGAGAGAACTGTAAAATGGATGATTTATGTATCACAATCTAATCACACAACCAACTGGATCAAAGATCTAGAGAGAACTGTTTAAATATTTATATGTGTTGAATAAGGTTCTCACTGTATATGAAATTAAAAAATACAAATAATAATGAAGCCCGAAAGTACAAATATTAACTTCCTAAGAATAACATTTTTGTTCAGTTGACATATGTTCGAAATTTTGTTTTTGTCTTTAGTGGTCCGTAATCGAAAAATCAAAAATTAACTGTAATAAAGATTGTAAGAGGCGTTTCCCTTTTGATACAATCATAGATTTAGAAGCGCTGTCAGAGTAAAAATAGAATGAAAAAAAAATTGCGCGCGCGGCTTTCAGAAATCATGCAAATACACTGGTTTCTGATTTTCTGTTAAAAAACATTTGAATTTGGTAAAATTCAGTTTGTGGTAGTTGTTTCTCATGAAACTTGTCATTTTTAAGTGGCCAATTTCGAGGAACTTTTCCTTGAAAAATTAGGTATAATATGCCCATATGTTGTCAGTCTGTTCAGGTTGGTTTGTCTGCTTTTTTTATCTAAATAAATTTTAGCAAAGTCACCTGCTGTGATAGTACTTAATTTGATCCAGCTGATGGACCAACCGATCGGTTACTGAGGGTTCAATCTAGAGCCAACTGTTGATTAATTAGTTATAGTTTATTTGAATGATTTGCAAAACGTTCTTGTATTCTACAACATTACTCTGTACGCTGACGATGATTTACCAAAAAAAATGCGTAGCATTTCGGAATCGGTGGCAAAGGTAACAGTTGCTCTTGTATTCCGGGCCAATCTAGTGTCAATTGCTGTTTAGTTATTTTTTTGTAAATGATTTAAAGCATGTTTTCTGTTTTGTAAGATTTGATTCTCTATGCTGACGATGATTTACAGATGCTCACCATTTCGGAAACCGGCAGAAGTAACATTTGCCATTGTATTCCGGGATAACAAGTAATCAAATTGAATACAGATTTCTGTTAAAGTTATAAAATTCTTTGCCGACAAGATAATTACTTTTTAAATCTGCTTTATTAGAATTCTTTGTGAAAACAAGAAGAAATTAATTTTGAATAATGAATATATGTTAATGTATGTTGTTATGCCTTCTGACTTTTATAAATTGATCTCATGACAAAAATGTGGTTGCTTTGTCAAAAAGCGCAAAATAATAATAAAGGGGGGGGGATCGTTTGATATTTCAATATTGTCTATTTGTAAACTTGCTATTTTTAAGTAGCAGGCTTTCTGGTATCTTCATATGCAAATTTACATAAATTTTAACAGGGTGTTCACGATTTTTCACTAAACTCTTAAAGGCGCTCTTGCATATAATTAAAAACAGAAAGAAAACTAACTGGCGGTAAAATAGTGTGAGCTGCGTCGGTGTTTGTAAAGAAACAATTTCGTGATAAATATGTAAATTATACAACGTAAGTTTTCTCTCTTTGCTTCCTCTCTTTTGTATACGGTGTATGATTTACATATTTAACTAAATTGTTCATCCACACGCTTTGCCTGTGGTATGTTTTGGCATACAGCAACCAAGCTCCCACATTCGTGCGGTGGGAGTTAGCCTTAAACGAGTTCTCTGAACTTATTCTGTAGCTTCATGGCTTGTTGCTAAAAAGCTATACCGTGCTAATGAGTCCTAACAAGGACGAAACAGCTGTGCACGGTTGCTCCAGTTACTTGCTTTGTTGTTACTCGGGTGAAGCTGGTTGTGTGCATGCGTGCAGGTTCTGGCCAAACCGTGGAGTAGAGTTTGGGTGGTTTTTGCTTTTAAAAGTTTCACTTGAAAACAATTTGATTTTTTTTGCCTCTAATTATTAGAATTTGAGATTGACAACTTAGCTGAGCAGTATGTTTCATCTATTTTCCGTGTAGTTTTTACAAAATTTGTAAAATCATCAATCTCATCCAAACAACGGAGAAACGCTGCCGTCTCACATACTCGGCCTCACTAGCTAAAATGTATTACCTAATATTGAAATCGTGTGCAACATGGTGGCACGTCAAAGTTTTAGGAAATTTTGTTTATCGAGTGTAAACCAACTTTTTTCAGTTTGACGATTTATGATGATTTAACTTCATACCTGGAACTCAAGCATACCCAAGCCCGACTCTGTTTTTTTGTATTACCTTAAGAAGAAGGATTTCTGTTTTCTCAGATCCGTATATCTAAGGGGATTTCACCTGATATTACACGCCTATAGCGTAATTACCTACTTACTAAAAACCATGACATTGACATCTTGAACGAGCAACTTGTTTCCTTTTTGTACAAAGTTTTATTTTCATGAAAAGTCTTCGATCATTGTGAGAAATGTGATCTACGTACTTTAATTTATGTTCTCAACAAAGAGATGAATGTACTCGGTAAATGAAAATGTCGAGGTTTCAAATGGATTTAAATTTTTACAAACTTTGATTTCTTAATACCGAACAAAATTTATTGGAGTAAGATCCTTGTAATATATATTTCTTCTATTTGAAAACGAAAACGATAATTGTGAAAAACAAAATGTTCTGAGACCTTAGAGTACTTCGTTGTCATTGCACTCTTTTTACAAGAGTATTGTTTTTTGGACACAGGCAAGATATTCGTAAGTTTTGGTTTGTTTTAGGATGAAAAATTCTTACAAACATTCTTAGTGTCAGGAATATCGCGTTGACTTGAAATGTTCGTTACTAAATTGACTGTGATATCATTCGAGCATGCAGCTTCAAAGGTAATAGATCTAATCATGACTTTGCCTGTTGGGATGTATTAGAGTGCATTTGCAAGACATGTAATAAGTAATGTTTTTTTCTAAAAGATATATGCAGAACGATATTCTCAAGAAAAAAACCTTGACAGAGGAATTATTCTTAAAGTATTCTCAAAATTAAATCAATTTCAACCTCATCCTTTAGATAAAGTGTATTCTATTGTAATAAAGAGTCCGAGACATAAAAACATGGAAACTTTGTGGTCTTACCTATTCTAAGGTTTGAATCATTTTTTAACTGAAAAAATGGATTACTGAATATTACAGTGTTTTCTCTTCTTGGTTTAGTAATGATAGTAAGAGCTTATCAACTGAGCAAAACTTAAGCTTCAAGTGTTTGTTCAAGGGGTTCTGTTACGGCCGCAAGCCGGATTTTAGTTCATTCCAACTGGCGTTAGTTTTGATACTTGTAAAGATGGCGGAATGAAATGATGTAAATGACTGGGTTCACTGCTGCAGCAATAGTTTATTGGTTCTGTTGTGAAACTGCAGTGTTCGTGGAAGAATTACCAATAACTTTCTTATTACACAAGTTAAGACAACACAAAATTTTCCTTAAACCTTGTCGGTATTTCTCAATAAACACAAAGTAAACTATAGGATTGATCACGGGGTAAATGATAGGTAGAACATAGCCTGTAAACCAAACGTAGATACATGGCATTGGTACCTGATTAATTAGAAAATGAAAAAGCATGACGAAATGTGGAACCCATACAACATAAAAGAGAATGATTATGATTAGAAGCATGGCGATGATCTTGCGATTTCTTTGAGCTCTTTTCTTAACAACTTCTGATGCCAAGTGAAGGTTGTTTTTCTGTCGGTAGAGGTAAATTCCAATACTCAAGTAGAAATTTGTTACAGCAAGAATAGAAAAACACATCAAGAAGATAAAAGTTATCAGAAAAACAGAATTTTTTGTTTTCCAATCTGAGTTGGTACAGATATAAAATGAAATTATTATATCGATTAGCCAGATCATGAAAAATGCCAAGGATGACATCCACATCACTGCAATTACTATACAACACTTCTTTTTTGATAATAAAGCTGGCTTCATTGGAGAAATGATGGCGCGAAATCGTTCTGCTGCTAATGCAGTCATACTGAACAATGATACGAGAACAGAAATGCCGAGCGCTGGGAATCCTACGATATTCATCCAGGTCTTGTCATGATTGAAAGTGATCCATAGAGGAAGATTTATGATGGGTATTATTAAATCTGAAACACACATGTTGACTATGAAGTAATTCACTGTTGTTCTGAGAGTTTTATCTCTGAAGAAGATAGCAACAATGAACAGATTTCCAGTCACGGAAGAGACCAGAGAAAATAAGTAGAACGAAATTTCAACTGTTGATGATAGCCATAATCCAGTGCATCTTTTCTGCATATCAAATATGTTGCTGGGGTTTGTGCAGTTAACACTGAGCTGTGTACTATTGTTAAGCTCACGTATAGCCATAGTCATTGAACACTACAGCCTATACATGGGATAAAGCTGTAGTGAGGTTACAATACAATGGATGGATAACGGATATAAAATCACAATGAGATCAATCAGTAATATTAATAACAATAATGAAGATGGAGCTCAATTCTATTACTTCAACCTTGGAACGGGGGGAAGTGGAGGCTGCTACGTAGAGTTGGTTCAACTGTTTTTCATCTAAAAGAAATAAAGTCACCTGCTGTTGTAGTGCTCAGTCTTACAGAGCTTTTGTACCTGTCGAACGGTTGCCCAGGGGTGAACCTTCGGCCTGATGTGAAATTCAGAATATGTATTTTGAATATTTTCTGAAAACGTTTAGAAGAGAAATATTTTATGTCATATCCTTTCCATATTTCTATGTTAATTGCTTTAATGATACTTGTTATTTCTAAGCGATCAATTTCCAGGTAGTTTCACTTGCAAAATTACACAGATGTTGTCAGTTTGTTCAGGTTGGTTGGTCTCCTCATTTGAACGAAATCAAGCAAAGTCGTCTGTTGTTGTAGTTCCCAATTTGATCCAGATGATGGATCTGTCGAACGGTTGCCCATGGCCAAATCTATAGCCAATTTCTCTTTAATTAGCTTTTGGCTTATAAATGATTTGCAAAACGTTCTTGTATTTTAAAGATTTTTTTGTACGCTGACTATAATTTACAAAATATAATAAGTACAATTTTTGAATTCGGCAGAGATAACACGCGCCCTTGTCGATTTCGGATAAGCAAGAAACCAAGTTGAATACAGTACTGTTGGTATAATCTGTTTTATTACAAATCTTTGCAATTGAAAGAACATGGAGAAACTAATTATAAAAGATAAAAAGTTCATATTTTTTGTTATGCTCTTTGAAATGTATGAATTGATGTCAAAGCTAAAATACGGTAGGTTTTGGAATTAAATAGAAAAGGAAGACTAACTATTCATAAAACACAGTTACTAAAAATAACAGTTTTGTTCTGCTGACACATATGAGCGTTTTGTATTTTATGTAATATGGTTGGAGATGACAATATCAATATCCCCTTTTTGACATAATTCTGGATTTTGAACCGCGATGAGGGCAAAAAAGACTATGAGTTGAAAAAAAAGATTTTTCAAAATTGTACAGTTATGTCTAGCAAAGTATACTAATTTCAGATGTTCTGCAATAAATATGTTGAAGTTGCCCTTCAATAGGAGTAGGTAATGATTTCCTTGATATGCATATATTTTATTCCTGAGAGTCAATTAGGGATAACAGAATACATCATCTTTCATAGTATTAATCACAACCTAATCAATCAACCGACTGGACAAAAGATCTAGAGAGAACTGTTTAACCCTTTCCCGTCCAGGAAGTTTTTCGAGTTTTTTGTATGAAAACAATCAATCAGCTTACCATGGAAACATCCCACGTTGTGTAGTACCCAGGAATTGTGTTTTTAGTTTGTGAGGCGATGGCGTCGTTGAAGTGTCTTGTCGCTGCCGTAGCCGCCGTTAAAAGTGGATTTTTGCTAATTTTGGAGACTTTTTACTACTGGATATCATCATGAAGCTTGAAGGTAGCATTTGAGCTTACTTGCTGAAAGAAACCAGCGAGGTGTCACACTTTTTAGCGATTTTTACGGCATATTTCCACTCGGTGGGTTTCCAAAGGCGCCAAAAGAAGTTGGCTTTGAAGCTCGAAGAGAGGCAAATTCACTGAGCTGCCAATGTATTTTTTGGAAGTTTTGACGACTGAGGAACACTAGAGGCATAAAACTTTGGCAGAACTCCGTGGAGGCTCTAGGCTTAGTAAAAAACGATTAGTGCAGGAAATGCTGTCTGTCCTTGTCAAAATTTTCGGGGTATCCCAGAATGTATTTGGGTCGTGTAAATGGCCAGAAACATGTTGGGGCAAGATTGGCACAAAGAAACAGCTGTAGCTCTATCCGTAAACTGAAAAAATGCTAAAAATCTTCTATATATCTCAGTACTAGGTCTGGATTTTGTTGTGAAAGCTGTTTTGTTTGCTAGGAATGAAAATTTCATCAAAAAATTTAAGGCCAAACATCGTTGATTTTCCCGGTCCAAAAACGACGCAAAACAGTATATTTTTTCAATTTTTGCACTTCAACTAATGACTTTGTGCTGAAATGATAGTTTATTCTTGCATCACTGGCCTTCCAAATTAGTAAAGTTTGCTTTAAAACCAAAGTCGAAACATGTTTCTTTTTTGTTTAACAAAGATTGAATTTGTTAACTTAGTGAGTATTCTAATAGCGGTTGAGGGCGGTGTAGTTTGAAAAGGGTTAATTCTTTAGATTTGTTGAATAAGGTTTTAAATTAAGAAACTAAAAAATACAAATAAGAATAAAGCACGAAATGACCAATAGCAACTTAGTAAGAATAACACTTTTGTTCGGTTAACATATGTTCGACACCTTTGATTTTTGTTATTTTAAGAGGGGTTTACTCGAAAAAATAGAAATCAAGTGTACATAATAAAGATTGTAAAAGACATTTTCCTTTTGACACAATTATGGATTTCTAATTTGAAACGCTGTCAGAGTAAAAAAAAAAATAACAAAAAATTGCGCTCGAAAAGAAATATTTTGTACTCTATCGTTTCTATATATTTGAATTTGGTAATATTCAGTTTGTGCTAGTTGCTTTTCATGAAACTTGTCATTTTTAAGGGGGCGTCCTAAAATCGATTTGTAACCGCTTAACGTCTATTGGAAGTTAAGAGGGGGGAGGGGGATCCAGGGATTGCAAGTGGACGTTAAGGAAAAACGCTTAAAATAGTGGAAGCACTCTCCAGGTACTGAAAGAATTTAATATTAAAGTATGCTTTAATATTTAATATATCATCAAGCTCATCAAAGACTATCATTTCAGCTCTATGATTATGAAGTCGGAGCCACTGTCCAAGGTGACAACTGTAACAAATATGCCATAAGCTTTCATCTACTCGGCTTTTTTTACGTCAAGTCCAAAAAAACTGATGGTCAGTCGCTTGAAAATCTTAGATTTCACAGTTTAAATTATTATTAATATTTACTTACATTTTATACTATGTGTATAATAAAAAAGGCCAAAACAATAGTGGAAGTTAAGGAGGGGGGGGGGAGAGAGGGGTAAGACCTTAATGTTCACTGGACGTTAAGCGGTGACAAATAGATTTTAGGACGCCTCATATAAGTGGCCGATTTCCAGGTATTTTCCTTTCAAAATTATATATAATATACCAATGTCAGTCTGTTCAGATTGGTTTATCTGCTTCTTTATTGTAAACTTAATAAACTTGAAACTTGAAATTAAACTTCAATTCCTTTTAACAGGCGTTAATTTTGATACTTGTAAAGATGGCGGAATGCAATATTGTAAACGACTGGATTCACTGCTCCAGCGATAGTAAATTGATTTTGTTGTGAAACTGAAACTGTGAAAAAATTACCGATACCATTCTTGTTACAGAAGTTAAGACAACGCAGAATTTTCCTCAATCCTTGTCGATATTTCTCAATAAACACAAAGTAAAGTATAGGATTGATCACGGGGTACATGATAGGTAAAACATAGGTAAACCAAACGTACATACATGGTATTGGGACCTTAATAATAAAACAAAGAAAAACCATGATGAAATGTGGAATCCATAAAACGTAAAAGAGAATGACTATAATTATAAGCATGGTGATGATCTTGCGATTTCTTTGAGCTCTTTTTTTAACCACTTCTGATGCCAAGTGAAGGCTGTTTTTCTGTCGGTAGAGGAAAATCGCAATATTGAAGTAGAAATTTGTTATAGCAACAATAGAAAAACACATCAGGGAGAAAAAGGTTATCAGAAAAACAGCACTTTTTGTATTCCTGTCTGGATTGGTACAAATAGGAATCGTAATTAATACATCGGCTACACGGTACATGACAAATGCCAAGGATAACATCCACATCACTGTAATTATTATACAGCACTTTTTTTGAGAGAATAAAGCTGGCTTCATAGGAGAAATGATGGCGCGAAATCGTTCTGCTGCTAATGCAGCCATGCTGAACAATGATACCAGAACAGAAACGCCAAACGTTGGGAATCCTACAAAAACCATCCAGTTCTTGTCACGATTGAAAGTAATCCATAATGGAAGGTTTATGATAGGTATTATTAGATCTGAAACACACATGTTGACTATGAAGTAATTCACTGTTGTTCTGAGAGTTTTGTC
>JAOTRI020109274.1:0-13191 GCA_028564885.2 Zoanthus sanctaehelenae | reverse complement strand
ACTACTGTACTACTACTACTACTACTACTACTACTACTACTACTACTATTAATATTACTACTACTACTACTGCTACTACTGTACTATTACTACTACTACTACTACTACTATTACTGTACTACTACTACTACTACTATACTACTTCTACTACTATACTACCACTTTTACTAAAGTTTATAATACTGCTATTAATATACTACTACTGCAACAACTGCTACGTCTACTTCTTCAACTGCTATTAAAGATACTATTTCCATCACTACATAATATGCTAATACATTTATCATTTTATACCTCAAAAACTCTTATTGACTCTTCTCGCTGATATTATTACCTATTATGAACGCCTCATCGACAATATCAGTGTTTGAAAACCCAACTAAAGTGTTTCCAATATTTGTAGTTATACTGGTCAGCTTTGACTGTTCGTTAAATCCCTATATGTAAACTTCGGTGTGCTATTTTTTTTACTCTTAAAAATCTCAATGCTTGTTTCAAAGAAAATGTTTTGCAAACGAGAGACAAAAGCAGATACCACAGCAAATTTACCGTTTCCGGGTGTACGAAAGCGCCGAAGAAAGAATGAGCAGTTTTAAATATATGTACTAAAATATTGAATTTGAATAAAGATGATGCCTCGATACACGCATCACGAGCTGTTTAAGAACATTATTCAGCAGATTTAAACAAGTCTTTGACGGAACACTCGTTACTGCCTTAACAGCATATCATTCTTATCATTTACTTTGAGTTTAATAAGGAAAAACTTGTTATCCTTAAAGCAATAAATGGTGATATATATACTTAATGTGTTTGCTTGCAGAAACTATTTTGAACTAGTTCGTGCTGCCCAGCAACAACCAGAATTTCTTATGCATGTATTAAGCAGAAGTAAATCATTTATCACCTTTATACATTACACAATTACAAAATATGATGTGGTTTTCTAGTCTAGCAGTGAGATCTTTATTAGGGAACCTCGAAACAACGTTGAAGGTACGTCTTCATGTCGATGAACAAAAGCAAACTTACTCGACTATTAAACGTATCATAGCTCGGGCCACCGACGCTGCGCAGACAAAGATTGAAATCTAAATATTTGTTGTTTTATTTGATGATACAAAGTTTTATCAATATACGAGACGAGAAAATTTAGATATTTGTTACCAGATAAAATGATATTATTCAGAGGAACGCAAACGTACGTGCATGACTATAATGGGAGACCAAACTTAAGAAAATAGCAATTAGAGGAAGTCGACAGAGTTAATCACGTTCGTGTTTAAAAAAAGGGTTAACGATATAAGTTGTTATTGCAAAGAGTTTTTTGTGCTGATGAAGAAACAAATAAAAAAATATAAACATCTGATATTGTTTGCGCTGTTTTCCATCTAAGAAAAAGATATATATCCCTTAACAGACATAACTATAATGCTGCTGATATAAAACTAAAAGCAAAACAGCTACTGTTCATCAGTAGGATGCCTAAATTGTTTGCAATTCTAAAATATTTGGTTGCGGCTCCTTACGTCACATGCATAAAATGGAAATTAAACGACAGATTATTGGGGAAAATATGTCTACAAAAATATAAATTATAAGAGTAATGATATGTTTTGTGTCCCAACTAAGCCTGTTTATTTCTGTCAGTTAATCAGTTTTCAAAACATTTAACATTACAACAACAAAAAAATACGGACGAATTAAATTTTGGACAAATTTTTTTTTATCGGAATATTATTCTAAGAAAAAATTTTAAGGACAAAAACAGACAATTTGTTTATTATTTGTTCTTACTAAAACAGTAAGAAGAAAATATATTATCCGATATATATTTTGTTTTTCCATGTCCTGAACGAATCTTCTATAAACGTTCTCGTCGTAATAATAATCCATTATTACATGAATATTATTAACGGTATTGGTACGTAGAAGAAAGAATCTCATCAGTTGAGTTTTTAAAGTTCATGTTTAAGTTATCAGCATAGTTGTTAGATTAAGAATATTTTAATTTTTTTTTCTAAAATTAAGGATAAATTTAAAACTTTATCGAAAAAATCTATCGATGTTTTTGAAACACTCTATATTAAGGAACACATGTGATCATTAATTTAGCGAGGGTTTTTCTTTTTCGTATATATCATCTCGATGTTTATCTAAATTCTATACAAATTATATGTAAAAAATGTACTCATTCTGAATGGGTTGTCTGATAGATGAGTGATGCATGTATATTGTTTCACCAAACCTAATCGTCTTCTATCTAGTGGATACTTAAGCACTGCGATAAGTAATTCATCATCATCTTGGAGAGAGAGTGAAAGCTATGAAAAAATACATTCAATGCCACTTAGACAGAAGATAATACAAACCTCATCTATACTGTACCACGTATGGCAAAAGTTCTATGTTGAGACTTTAAAACCGTCTTTTAAAGGGCCGTGTATGTTACGGCTGAACTCAGTAACATGCACTTATTTTTTCTGCTTCTATAGACCAGATAAAAACTAGGTATGCATATGTTGACATACAATAGAGGAGTTACTGATAGAATCTGACAATCACTCAGACCTTAAAGCTTACCGAGTAGTCAGACATTACTTTGGCAGTGATTTTGTGGATAGCCAAGCTTCTTTATTGGTTCCAATCTGGACTCAATTTTTAGTTCTCAATTGTTTGCGCTTGTGAAATTGTTCTTGGTGGAGGACATTTTACGACTTTCTGCTCGGTGTCAAGTTATGCCGATATGAAAAATGAGTTACAAGATCTTAGTTGAAGTTTCTTTTTATACAAACGATACCGATGATTAAAAAAATGTTCGAAATATCAGTGGCAATTTGTTTATTTATTAATAACACACGGTGAAAATACACATTGTTTTGGGATCTAATTAGGAAAAACTTTTTGGAGACCAAAAGCTGTAATCTTGTTGTGAAAGGACTGTTTATTTCAACTTTTTCTTATTTTTTTTATTTGAGTCAAAGAGAATGAATGAAAAATCTTTTTCAATCGGAGAATAATTATAATTTGGCTATTGTAAAAAACAGTCAACAGTTCTTAGTATATTACTTATTATATTTACACGGTTACACCTGCTGAGAGAAAAATCGAAATAAAATCACGTGCGAATGTGTAATGGTGAATTCTAAAACTTCTAAAAAAATAAAAACACAAATGAATCTGTGCCGGGTTTTGCAATTGACTCTAGAAATATATTAGAATAGAACTGACCTCGGATATTCTGCTAGGACTTTTTTCTCTCTCGAATGATAAATGCTTTTTCTTTTGAATTTGTAATTAGTATCAATAAAAGAAGTTTGTGGTATTTGTCTTTTAAGTACACAAAGTAATGCTGATTCCATACAAATTCAGTTTAAGTTTTTTCCCTTATTTTTCGAGAAAAAAAAAAGTCAAACTTTAACTTGTTAATTTAAAAAAAATTGTTGATTGCAGTTAGCAATTCAAAAAACTATTTCGGGATTAATTTTAATTTTAATTAGTTTGGTCGTCTAAGGCAGTTTTTTAATTCATTTGAGGCGGAAAATCTGAAAGATTAGGATAATATTTTTTTGTTTTAGCACATTTTTCTATCGTTGCTAGCTTTGCCTTATGTCAATATCACACATGCTTGAATTGATGATAATAGCAGAAGAAGATTTCGATGAAACCAATTTAAAAACCACTGTGTCAGCTATTCTTGGCAAAGCAAGGACCGCGCAATGAATAATGAAAATTTGCATTTGAATACCATTCGCAATATTAACATCCTGTTTTGTCGAAAAACTCCCTAACTACCATAAGCATGTTACATTTTAATCATCAAGTTTTTGTGTCGGCAAATCTGTTTTTGAACGGACTATGGAAGGCGGAGCTGTCCCTCTTTGAAAACGTCTTTATGGCCAATTAATTAATTAATTAAATTTCTATATTCAAAATATTACCTCAGGGATATGCATGTTTTTCGAAAACAATTAAAACTTTTAAGAATCAGCTCAATTTATGATTAATGTTGGTGTGATAATTAAATTTGTTCAGAGGTTTTAGAACCTCACTAGAATTAATTTTCAAGTATCAAGAGTCAACCAGATATAAAATCAAGCTCAAAATATCATCTTCCGTGGTTATTTAAAGACATAATTCAAAGTCTTTTAGATTTTCAAAGTATTGCGGGAGCATTAGGTCCATGCATAAACAGAAAAGGAAATCTGAAAATCAAAATAAGAGCGAGATTGTTTTCGATCTTACAAGCACAAATAAAAAATCGTTACAAACCAATTTGAATTTTTTCCACACCTGAATCAAACTAGTGTGCACGTGTCGCTAGCTGAAATATAGTACTCTTTTTAATTTCTATGAACGTCGTGTTGACTAAATGACTTACTATACATTAGTTTTTCTACCACTGAAATGTTAACAGGACGCTAAGAACATGTAACCGACCAAGAACGTGCTAAGAACTACTATTATTTTTGAAACTTAGTAACAATTTAAACCTCACAAGCAACATGCATTTAGCAACTAACTCAGCACTGATTATGACACGATATGGCAGCTGTTGCTGCGAAGCCAATTTAGAGCTTTTAAGTTCGTTTTAAGCTTGCACTTTCCGCGCGCTCTGATTGGCTAATCAAACACCGAATATTCAGCGTTATTCACCTTGGTCACTCGAACGTGAAAAATTTGATTGCGCTCTGATTGTCTTATCAAACATCGAATATCCTGCACTATTCACCTTTGTCACTCAACCGTGAAAAATTTGATTGCGCTATGATTTGGCTAATCAAACATCGAATAACCAGCACTATTCAAATTGGTCACTCAACCGTGAAAAATTTGATTGCGCTATGATTTGGTTAATCAAACATTGAATATCCTGCGTTATTCACCTTTGTCACTCAACCGTGTAAAATTTGATTGCGCTATGATTTGGTTAATCAAACATTGAATATCCTTCGTTATTCACCTTTGTCACTCAACCGTGAAAAATTTGAGTTCTGGCGCCTTGCGAAACTTGATTTGGCCAGATTTATAAAAAAATGAAATAGATTATCTTAAACAGTGCTTTTGATCTGCTACTTTAATACTAAAACAATTATCTCCCTCATTGTCGGTACCTTGCGATTGATATCCATCTCGTCACTTTACGGCTCGGTAAATATCCATCAATAGTTACCTTTACTTCGAGGAATAATTCTTAATTCTTAATATTTGCTATAGTTTTAAAAGGCAAAACTACGTTCAGTATAAACATCCTCGTCGGCAATTGGTCAAAATCAATCACGTTAATTAAAGGTTTTGCTGTCTGCTCCTGAAAATTATTTTCTTCGCCGGTGATAATTTTCAAAAGTTTGTATTTTTTACATTCTTTCAGATACCGCTTTCATGATGTCTATTTTATTTGAAGTTACTATGCCATCTATGTAATCTCTCTTTTATCTTTTGGTGCCTAGGTGGTACAAGGGCCCTCCACCAGGGATCTCCATTTGTGCCGGTCCCTCGTCTGTTTGGCAGCCATTTCCCACGTCATATCTGCACGCCTCAATTCTGCTTCAACAGATTTTCTCTATGACATTCTGGGCCTGCCCCTCATCCCCCCCCATCTTCCCCTACGCTTTCCTTGCGGGGTCCATTTTAATGCCACTCGAACCAGGCTGCTGCTTGGCATTCTCAAAACATGGCCCAGTCAAGTTAATTTTCTTCTCCTAACAAACACAGAAATTGGTTCCATGCCTCATCTCTCAAGTAGGTCCTCGTTTCTGATTTTCGCTGGCCAGAAAATTCTCCTGATGCGTCATAGACATTTCGTTTGGAATGTGCCTAATATTTTGTCAATTTCTTTTGCATGTCGTCGTCTAGCATTAGGATTCGTAAACCAATACACTTAGAACATTGCTTTTAAATATTTTGTACTTGTATTGTTTTGTTTTAGAACATTTAGGAACCTAGTGAGGTCCAAGGAGTAGAGATAATAGGACTCGAGGTCCCTTACAAGGAGCTTACTCTCTGGGTTTAACGTCCTTATCCTAGAAGACGCAAAAGGTAGCACTTTCTTTGCAATTGTTTTAAGACCCTGAGTGGTGGTCCGACCGGGAATCGCCTTACCAACTGGGCTAACCAGGCGGCGGCTGTAAAAATATTCTAAAAATTTATTTATTTAAACTCTTGCTTCAAGTAATGTAAGTCATCCATCGCTAAATGCAATGCAGTGTGCAAAGTTGCATGTTAAAACGGTTATAGACTTTAGGTTCATAGTTTATTTACAAATATATCAACTTGCTGGAGATAAAACGAACTTCAAATTGTTCTAAAGGCAATCTATACATTATTCAAATTCTCATTCAGTAATTGCCCATGCACTCGGTCCTTCTCAAAATTTCCATCTCATTTTCCCACAAACACCATGTCTCACTTCCAAACATTATCGCCGATCTTACTCAACTCCGATAAACTATACCTTTCAATCTTCTTTTTGACATTAGCAACTTTTCTCATTCCTTGAACTTTACCCATCCAATTCTTGCTCTTGCAGTCACAGCTACCTCGCAACCGCCACTTTATTGACTCTATCCCCACATAACAGACACCTGTCAATGTTTCCACCTCTTAACCAGGCCCGTAGCCAGGGTTTTTTTGGGGGGTTCGGGTGAACCCCCCTTTTTCGGCGAACCCCCCTTTTGCAAAAATCAAACATTTACGTTTATTGGAAAGATGAAGTTTTCTGTAAGAAGTAATAAAGTATAGATGAACATGCAGTCAAACAATATCCAGATACTTTTAAATCATGCAAGTGCTCTGGCTTCGGCCCCCATAGGGGCTTCGCCCTTAACCCCACCGGGGCCCTTAGGCGGACCCCTGGACCCCACGCCCAGAACTCCCCCTCGAAGTATCCTGGCTACGGGCCTGTTAACACTACTGCTCCACCGGTTTACTAATCCAACAACAACATCAACTTGCTTCATGCCTCTTCCACACCCAAATCTCTCCTTAACCTCGGAGTCACCCCCTTTACTTTCGTGCATTTTGCATGGATCTATTTCCCGCATTTCACACACAACATTGAGTTTACCAACCACATGGATCTTCCTTACTTACAGGTAATCAATTTTACTTTGTTGTCTCCAAATTCACCTTTAACCCCTTTCTCTCGAACACCTCCTTACATTTCCAGTCCTTCTCCTACAATCCTTCCATCGTTTTGCTTGTCAAAAGTAAAGGCCGTATTACATGGGGCAATGTTTATAACAACTTGCAACGCAATGTCACTACGTTGCAAGTTGCTGACAAAATTGCGCGTTTGTATAACATCTCTTTGCAACTGACAGCGCAACGTTGCAAGTTGCAGAAAGAGCTGAGCAATCTTCTACTCCTCGCAACGTTGCGAAGCCAGCTGCAAAGAGATGTTATATACACGCGCAATTTTGTTGCGAAGCCAATTGCAGCGTGTAACATGTTGTCAGCAACCTGCCTTGCAACACCAATGTCGCAATCAAGGTGAAGAGCCAATCAAATCATTTTTAAACATGACAGGGCGCTGACTGGTTTTATCGCACACAACAAACAAGATTATTGCGAATTGCAAAAAAAAATTGCCTTCGTCTTACATGTCACAGCAATATGCATTTTTTTTGGCATCGTCAGCATTGCATTGCAAGTTGCTGAAAAAATTGCTCCATGTAACACGGCCTTAAGTCATCCGCATACAACATCTCACTCATAAATAAACCATTTGTCCCCCGCTTTGTAAATAGGTCAATCAAGATAGCAGAACCCAACGGCGACAACACGGATTCCTGGTGCACACCAACTTTCATATCAAACTCCTTGGACACTTCTTGCCCAACTCGGAGTATTGCAATCCACTCACCGGCCGCTATCACTTCCATACTTGCTTCCGAGGGACCAGCAGCCTTTCATTTATCTTATATCTTATGGTTTTCACCACTTCTTCCCGACTAACCCTCGTAACTGGCTTTTGCAAAAATTCTACTTTCACGTTATTTCTCATTGTCTTCATTAAATATTATTTCCACGTTTTCTTTCCAGACTTTATCTCTATCTTTCTCATTGATATCCAGCCTACCATCGCTATCTCTCATGGAGCTTCCACCATCAACATCTTTTCCGTCTTTGACTTCACAAGCTTAAACACTCGGATAAACATGTTCAATTTGTAGTTAATAAATTCAGGCAATGGAGAACTGGAATTTTGTGAAGGTACATGATCTATATAGAGAAGTCGTAAGAAAAAGTCTTGTAATGTCCATTATCCTCTCCGCTTCCCCAGGAATAAGTGTTTGCTCCGATGGTTAACACATACATATAGCAGAACCCCATCGACCATCTCGAAGATGCCTTTGATTCAGTCAAGCCCATCATTGAGAAAGACCTGTCGACTCTAAGCAGTTACTTACTTCCACCTGTGGCATTTACGACTTAGTGAAACCAGGACAATATGCTATGTGTATATATTGCACCTAGTTCATTGACTTGAAAACAGGTCTAGAAACATCATTTACAAGTTCTTGATGGAGAGCAAGTTTACCTTAGGGTAACACTGGAGCGTAGACGTCTCTCATATAATCCCCATCTACAAGGCATTGCTAACACGGCTGGAATAAAACAAATTTACCAGGCTCCAAACATCTAGTATTTCATTGATTTCTTGTGCAGTAACCTTGTACGGTTCTCCAGTTTAGACCTACAGCCTCCACACCAACCTCGTGAACTCTACAATCAACGATGCATTTAATCTCTGGTAGCTTGCATGTTACATAGTTTGCATGTCCCTAGTTCCATATGATTTTTGCCTTTGCTCATATCAGTTGCAACCATGCAGTTCTTAAACTAACAAAACAATTCTTCCTGCTTGACTCACAGGCACTTTTACCAGCAGTCGATGCGCATGCTCGACGGCAACACAAAGGAACATTCTCCAAGATGAATCTCTTGACAAATCGAATCATCATCATCAAGCCATTTTTTGGCTACGAGACTTGAGTTGCTAAAAGAAAGCATTTTTAGATGCCGCTGTGAATTGCTGGGGCTACGAGTGGTGCGCTATTGCTACTGAACATGCAGGAGTCTTTTTTGAGTTTCCATCATACAAATATTACTGGCAAAGTATAATGTCTGGACTCACAAGGCTAAAATCAGGCTGGGTAAAAAATACAAAGTAAAGTAGAAGCATAACGGGTAAAGTAGAAGCATAACGGGTAAATAATACAGCATTGATTGGTGCCGGCCAACTCAAAAACTGCTGGTTCTCTTGTTTCCTTGCTAACTATTTACAGCTTATTTCTACAATCAGTGGAAGTGTGGAAATATCTTTGACTGAGCAAAATAGAACACGTAAGAATATCATTATGTCATTATAAAAAATATTAGTGAGCATTGTATTAGATCTGACGAAAGCAATTTTAAGTGTTTTCATGATGGTATCTGTAATTTAAAGTTCGTCTCACATATACTGATTGTACTGATTTGCTTCACATTTGTTTAACATTGCTATTTTTGGCCAGCGGTTAACTTTATAATAGAGATTTGAGCCCACACTAGGACAGCGGTTAATATTCAGTTTCTAGTCGCCATAGTAAGAGTTTTTTTCCGAATAAAGCCTCTAAACGGCCTTTATTCTCGCTCATATTTATTACACTGATAAAGTGGATAAGGCATGTTTCTTACCTTAATAGTTCAAGAAAACTTGTTTAGAGTTTATTAAAGTTCCTGCTAAGATTAACTTAAGAAAAAATATATATCTCCAGCTTGACCTTTTATATGCAAGTAAAAGGTTATTCATTTATTATAAAACATCACGTTTATACGGTATCAATCAAAGTCGCGATCGGACACAAGTTATGTTTCGAAGATTTTAAAACATTCAATCATTTTAAAGCAGTTTTTCTTTGTCACTGATTCCCTGTTTTGTATGTTAATATCTCAACAGTATAGCTGTAGTCTTTTCCGTTGTCCGACATCCTAACTACACTGTTTTTATATATGAACCAGAGCATTTGTCCGAGGCTAAGCGTTTTTAAAGTTTTGGTGATTTCAGACTCAAGTTGTTCTTAAATGAAGATAAAGATAAGAACTTTATTAACGTGTCTATTTCTTTACCTTTTTATAAATTACTTGGGAAAACCTACGGTTTAACGTTCTTATCCGAGAAGACGCGAAAGTCTAACCATTTGCAGATGTAATATCAAAGGCAACACTTTCTCCTCAATTATTTTAAGACCCTGAGTGTTGGTCCGGCCGGGAATCGAACCCGAGACCTACCGCACGATAGACTGGCACCTTACCAACAAGGCTAACCAAGCGGCGGTTCTTTATTGTGTTCTTTTTTCTATCAGCTACAAATTTAAGAAGAACATAAAAGAAACAATTAAGACAATGCAAAACGACCCGCCCTTCAATTTTTTAGTGAGACTTCTTAGTATTGTGTTGCTATAGGTTAGTTAATCAGTTTGGTGAAGTCCTTATTGCAAAATATATTCATAGATATTCGAAGCCACAGCATGAAATTGTTCCTAAAATTTGGCGAATTGGAGCCTCTATGTTCTTTCAAAGTTGTTGTTATAAAAAAAGAATGTAAAGAAACTCAAAATTCTTTCTTCAGTAAATTTAAACACGTTTCTGTGAAAAGCCAGATCTTAACTTGATCAAATAATCGCACAATTGAATTAGGCATATAATTAACTTCCTGAAAGAGAAGATTTGAAATTAAATTTGATTGTACAAAGTTTTTTTTTGCATAAAACGATAGTACTATCTAATTTATAATGAAAATATGTACTTGCTTGCCGTTTGTAAGTCTTAATAAAATAATCATTTAAAAGCTTAAATGAAGATATAACTCTCTTGAAACTATATTTTTTTTTACCGATTCTTTAAGAATTTGAAACTTTAGTTAAATTAACATATAGGCGAGAAATCTCGTTTTAACAGTGAATTAAACTATTTTTGACAAACCTATTATGGCACACAACAAAATAAAGTTTATAATTACAAATTTGAAAGATATATAGCGACGGGATGTGTTTTGCCCTAATGTAAAACTGAACTTTACTGATCTTCCTCAAAAGCCAAAAGTCTGGTTAGACAGAATGAAAAATAAACGAAGCAATCGTTTTTAACCGAATTGCAAAGTGAAAGAAAACGCGTTTGTTTTCTATTGCATACTCTGATTCTAGAAGTGATTGTTTAAAGTTTTTTAAAAAACTTAATTCATTACAATATTCAAACGTCAGTTTAAAGAATAGAGAAATGCTTTGACTGGATGAATATGAAACAGTTTACGTCAAGGAAAATGTTTGACAACAGTTTCAAACCAAACCTGTATAGTAAAAAACACTATTGCCGTATTGGCAGTTTTCATTAAATCTCTTATTGCTATATTTTGTTGAATTGAACGAAAGTACAACTTAAAACAATTTGGTAATATATTTTTCAAAGAAGCATTCAAAATGAAAAAAAATGTGACCTTTAAATTAAAAACAATAAAATACACAAGATTTCGACGCGTAGAGCGAAGTTAATAATTTGGTTATTCGCAAAACATATGACAGACAACTTACCTGTTTCAGACAGGATTTCTTTTTCTTATCATTTGATTGAGGAATAAGTCGAGCTGACTCAGTGCCTTTCATATTTATCTGTTTGCGGTTTTTGCAGCACATTTTGCTCTAAATTAACTTTCAGGCTTCGATATCTGTAAATCTCACTGACCTTAGTAACTTATTGGGAGTTGATTTGTTCAACGATGATGTCAACATGCTATATTTCCATATTTTTTAAAACAGCGATAATTTTTGGAGTACAATTTTGACACAATTATAATAGCAAAATATTTTCAAACGTTTTAGCTTACTTTTTTCACACATAATAAAACGAGGCGAGCTTCAAGACGCATATTGCTTTGACAAGCAATAGTTAGCCGAAAGGTTCAAACAAAGACCGAAGGCGGGAAAACGAAGGCAGGTGACATGTACCTTATTAATATGCAAGTTACTCGTGCGAGCCAGCCTAGCGAAATTGTTTGGATAGAAAATTACGACCGCTACAGAGAGAAAGACTCAACTAACATACAGTGATAACTTTTTTAAATTTTCATCAAAACGTTTTATTTTTACCCTTTTTAATACAGTAAACTTTTGATTTTAATAAAAGACAGCTTATCTAATGATTTCACATATGCAGACAAATTAATCCACTTTTTGAATAGCATAATAAGTTTGCTTTCCTAATAGAATCAGAAGTTTTTCAAAACATGAAGATGAAAACAAATAGATCAATTATCCTCAGGAAATTGTAAAAAAAAACTTACTTCTTTTTGGTGTTCTATTCCAGACGTTATTGCTATATGTCCTATATTCTTATTCAAATTCATGGTTAAAGTTTGAAAGTACAATCAGTAACCTCAAGCAATTAATTTTCTTCAACTTTCTTAAAGCAAAAGCGCTTGGACACGAACTTTATATTTTTTAAAATCTTTATGAAAATAATATTGCCAAATTTCAATATGTCATTTTGACAAAGAGCAGGAGTTGATTAACAACTTTTTCGTGTGATGACGGACAAGGACAAATAGCATTGGAAATGGATTTACATATTTTATAAATACTAAGTTAATGTTCTTCAACTAATAATCAAGAAACCAAGATAGATAAAGAAAGATTATATCTTATGACTTATGCAAACACTTTGTATTGGGAAAAAATACAGACGGTCAATATAAATATCTTTGAGAAACTCGAAGAGAAAATAAAATATGAATTGATGCTTTCATATTTAAATCCACTTTTTTAATGTCAAATCGATTTTCTATACTGAAATAGTTTGTAATAGAATAAAAACCAGACGGCCATTAAAGACATCTCAATGTATAGTATTGATGTATAATGTAAAACCAGTGGAAAACCGTGTACGATTAAGACTTGCCAATATTGGATCAGACAATCAGTCGGAAATATATTCATAGTAAAATATCTTTGCCATAAAGACTTTCAATCAGTGAACTTGTATTACCCATAAATGTAATACCCTCCATAAATGTAATAATTATCAACGACAAATGTAATACCCACCATAAATGTAATAACCATCAACCATAAATGTCATAATCAACCCCACCATAAATGTAATAAAATTTAACCATAAATGTAATAACTCAAACCCACCATAAATGTAATACCC
>JAOTRI020109273.1:0-23855 GCA_028564885.2 Zoanthus sanctaehelenae | reverse complement strand
TAAGTTGTTTCCTTCTTTCCTTCACAGAATTTTTAATATATTCAAATTTTGGACACTCGTTAAGTTAAACAATCATGGATAAGATGAAATCGTAAATTTAGAAATATCTCGAACTTATAGCTGACGCAAATGTTTCAAAGAAGTGAGTAACGCGTATATTACTTATCGCTCGCTTCGTTTAAATTGCGGTAATTCAAGTTCGCAGAAAATGCATCTTTGTTGCTCAAAAATATGAACAAAATGTTCGCCTGTTATTTTTATGTTTACTTTCAGTCGGACGAGTTGACTTTTGCTGTGATAAGTCATTGAAATTGGTCTGTCGAGTCCACTTGCCAACACTGCAGACAGCTTGTAACGAATTGCCAAGTCGTCACAACTAGCCATGTTTATTGATGAATCCACGGCTTTACTTTTGGCAGAGGCGAAAGGTTTTTGCTTAGTAGTCTCAGTTAGAGTGTATTGGACATACAAGATGACAGGGCTTCATTAATTGAAGGAATAAAAAGAAAGTAGTGACGACGCGATGTACAACTTCCATGAGTAGATTCCGCGGCTGCGTCTACTGCCCGCGTCTAAGTTCCGTGGACAATGCCCGCATATCCGCGGGCGCCCGCGGAATTTCCAATGTTTTTAGGCGGTAATGTACATGTCAGAAGAATTCCGATGGTAAGAAATGTCCATCCCCTTTCAGTGTTGCAGAGGGTGAGTGAGGAAGATGTTGCACTTCACCAGTATCAGAACATCCTAAAAGTGATCCACCTGACAAGTCTGTATACTATGTCAAATGCTGCCTGTGAAAGGGGGTTTTAATTCAAACATGAAAATCATCAAGAATGACTGGAGGTGCAGGCTTTCAACTGAAAGCTTGAACACTTTGATGCGAATAGACATCGAAGGTCCCAAGCTTGTTGATTTGGATCCAAGGGCTGCAGTTCATAGATGGTATACTAGGAGAGAGGTAGCTTGACGCCCTCACATTCAACCCTATGGTCCTCGTCCTCATCATTGAGACATTGATTGAAACAGCAATGTAAAAAAGTAGCTATATTTTCATCATGTTAATTCATATGCAGATTGGTGGTAATAAAGCAGTTAGTTGTAGTCAAGTTGTGCACCATTTTAAAAAAATCTTGTGGCTTAGCCATTTAGCTTGTAGCTTTACACCCCACAAGATAAATAAATCTTGTGAATAGCAAAATGAAATTCTAACCCTGATTATTATTATTATTATTATTATTATTATTATTATTATTATTATTATTATTATTATTATTATTATTATTATTATCAGGCTAGCCGTCTGTATTACTTAGTAATCTTATCATTATGATGTTGTTGCATAACGCCTTAATTATTCTATCGTTCCACGTACAGTATGCTGCATTTTTGTCTTCCTTTACCCCTTCTACAATCAAACTTTCTTTTCTATGCCTTGGTCTCTAACCACAATTCCGATGAACTTCAGCTGTCTTTTCCTTATCGCTGTTAGAAGTTTTTTTCTTTAACCATGTGCAGAAGTTTCTCATTTGGTGGCTATTCTGTGCACGTTTCACTCATTAAGCATTAATTTTTTTCTGTCGATGACTAATAAGTTCTTTTAACCGATCAGCTAATTACCTCATAGTACACGATTTTCTCCTACAGTAGTTACGTATATTTTTTCTAAGAGTAAGAACAAACAACAGAAAAATTAGTGTAAGATTTTCAGAAGCAAAAGTATGGAATTCACTCGAGTTTAACCTCAAGATGCAGTCTAGACTAACTTTATTCTCATTTCCTTTGTTACATTTACTATAAACATAACTTCGTGGGTGCGCTTTATCTGTATTTTTTTACAAAGGAGAGTGTTTTATTCCCTGATTTTGTTCTCTCTTTTCTTTCTTTAATTAGTATATTATTCACATTTTTCCCCATCCTTTGAAATACCGTATTCACCTGTCAGGCTCCATTGACCCTGAGGTTATTCCAGATAACGAGCACCTAAACCCGGTTTAATTCTGTCTTTCAAAAAATACATAAACTATGTACTACCTGTAACCCCAAATAGGTAAAGTAAAATAATTGTAGCTGTTAATAGTTTTAACTTATTACCTTATAGGAGTGAAAGGTCAACATTAAACGTCAACAGAAATACAAGTCCTACCGTTACCTCAGCTACTGGTACCTTGCATCATCAACAAAACATGTGCGAATGAGTCCGTACAAGTGTCACCAATGCAATAGATAATTTTGATATCGGAAATCATTCGAAAAGAACATAAAAGAAGATACATCACTGAAACCCTACTATTGCGATAGACGTGAAAACTCATTCAGTCCTTTATCATACTTAAACAGACGTAAAAGAATACATAGTGGGTTCAAACCATATCGTTGTGATGAATGGTAAATCGTTCATTAATAGTTCTAACTTAAACACACATAAAAGAATATACAGTAGGTTCAAACCCTACCATTGTGATCAGTGTGGTAAATCATTCAGTCAAAGTGGTAACTTAAACACTCATAAAAGAATACACACTGGTTTAAAGCCCTTCTGTTGTGATCAGTGTGGTAAATCATTTAGTCAATTAAGTCACTTAAACAGACATAACAGAATACACACTGGGTTCAAACCCTACCATTGTGATCAGTGTGGTAAATCATTCAGTCAAAGTTGTGACTTAAACACACATAAAAGAATACACAGTGGGTTCAAACCCTACCATTGTGATCAGTGTGGTAAATCATTTAATCAATTAGGTAACTTGAACACACATAAAAGAATACACACTGGGTTCAAACCCTTCCATTGTGATCAGTGTGGTAGATCATTCATTAATAGTTCTAACTTAAACACACATAAAAAATACACAGTGGGTTCAAACCCTACCATTGTGATCAGTGTGGTAAATCTTTCATTAAAAGTTCTAACTTAAACACACATAAAAGAATACACACTGGGTTAAAACCCTTCGGTTGTGATCAGTGTGGTAAATCATTCAGTCAAAGTTGTGACTTAAACAAACATAAAAGAATACACAGTGGGTTCAAACCCTACCATTGTGATCAGTGTGGCAAATCATTCATTAGTAGTTCTAACTTAAACACACATAAAAGAACACACAGTGGGTTCAAACCCTACCATTGTGATCAGTGTGGTAAATCATTTAGTCAATTAGGTCACTTAAACACACATAAAAGAATACACAGTGGGTTCAAACCTTACCACTGTGATCAGTGTGATAAATCATTTAGTCAATTAGGTCACTTAAACACACATAAAAGAATACACAGTGGGTTCAAACACTACCATTGTGATCAGTCTGGTAAATCATTCATTAAAAGTTTTAGCTTAAACACACATAAAAGAATACACAGTGGTTTCAAACCCTACCGTTGTGATCAGTGTAGTAAATCATTCAGTCAAAGTTGTCACTTAAACACACATAAAAGAATACACACTGGGTTGAAACCCTTCCATTGTGATCATTGTAACAAATCATTTACTCGCTCATCCTCTTTAATCTATCATAAAAGAAATCATACAGAGATCAATTTATCCAATGCGGGAGGAAAACAGGAAAAAAAGAAAAAGCAGGTTAAACAGAAAACTTGTGAGAATAATAAAGAAAAAAAGGCTTTTGACCAGCTTGGTTCATTTTTTGAAAATCAAAATAACTCTGACAAAAGGGCATGTGAAATGTTTTCCTGTGATCACTGTCATAAACAGTTCCTTTTGTTAGCTGATCTTAATAGACATATTCAAGATAACATTCATTATTGAAGTGCCAACTGCTAGCTCAACGAAAACCAGATTATCTGTATTGGACATCTGCAGAGTTGGAAAAAAAGATGTGATGGTAGGAATTCCAAAGGAAGTATATTAGTTTGAAGAAAGGCTCTAATTACTTAACTGTTTTTAAGCGGGGAAATTGGAAAATTGCTTAAATCAAGGGAGAACCATAGAAACACGTTTCAGAAGGAAATTTGGAATAGCAAGATGTCTTTCCCTTGAAGCAGGCAATTCCTTTGGAGAACAGAATATTTAGCGAAAATGTGCATTATGCAGGTGCATTTGCAAACCTTTAGTATACATTTTGATTCCATTTTTAATAAATAATTAACTGGAAACTTTTGTTTAGTAATACATTTTCTTTGTTATAACTTTTAATGCTGATATTAAAACAGTTTAGGTCATTTTCAGTCGATGGGTGTTCCCGAACAGCGAAACAGCATATCATTTATGTTTTTTTAATAAAAATAACCCACCTCATAGACACAAATATGCTCTTAATGCCCTGTAGACATCAATCTTCAAACTAAATCAATTGTTTTTAATAACAATTTGGGTTTATAGAAAAGCACAAAATTCTAACAAGTAATTCATAAAAGTAGCGAAAACCAACCTATTTTTTTTTTACTTAATACATACTGTGTTGTTCGAGTCGGTATTGGGTTACAACTTTGAGCTTCATAAGCAAAAAGTTTTTGGCTGACTGTTTGTTCATAGCGTTCTATCTATAACGCACAGATGACTCCCAATAAGGACGAAACAACTGTCTACGGTTGAAGTTGCTGGGTTGATCCGATCCCTTGCAAATATTTGTTCATTGACAAATTAATTTCAACGGAGATTGTTTAAAAACTATCACTGAAATATTTCATACTAAAGGCAATAAGTTAAAGAATGTATGTACAACCGTTTACATACATGGCTAGATGTCTGTCGAAGGGACGCTAATTCAATAGTTTAGAAAATATTTTTTTGAAAGAAAAAGGCCTTATCACAGCCTGACTTTTATTTGAGGGAAATGTTTATTGGAATTTTTTTTTCTAAAAAAATACTAATTGCTGTTTCGTTGTTTCCCTGTTCATTAACACCCGCCCTCGATTGTGGTTGTTTACTAAATCGGCACTGATTATTATGTTTTGAAACACGTGTAACAATATTTTTAAAGTGCGCCTAACCCCAAAAAATAGATTTTAGCATTCTCCATATTTCTGATTTGAAAACATTTCTTGATTTAGTCAAATTCGCGATTTTCTGTGAATTTTTTAAATCGACAAGATTTTCGTTCAAGTCCGAGCAAGGAGAAATCTGGCGCGAGTAGAGCTATGACCTCAATTTCAAAATCACATGAAGCGATACACCCCCAACTTCATCTTTTTAATTGCAGCAACCAGCAGCAAAGCAAACTAGGCATTTCCTTCGCACGCAATCGAGAAACAACGAGTGAATTTTGTTGATTTCACTTAGATCACGGGAAATAGGTTCTGGAATTGACGTCACTGGTCCCATTTTCTCGATGGTGGCTTCATTCGGACTTGAACGAAAATGGCGTCATTTCAAAAACTTGCAGAAAACCGAGGGTTTATCCAAATTAAAAATTTTTTTCGAATACGTATTCTGAAAAACACAAAAGTTTTAGGTGCACTTTAAGTCATAACCTATTGACAAATAATGTGTTGTAAAGCATTTTCTACATTTTTACTCGGCGGAGTAGATCCTTACTCATCCTACTACGTCCTTACTCACCCTACTACGTCCTTACTCATCCTACTACGTCCTTACTCATCCTACTACGTCCTTACTCATCCTACTACGTCCTTACTCATCCTAATACGTCCTTAGTGATCCTAATCCGTCATCACTCATCCTACTACGTCCTTACTAGTCTTTGATACATAGATAGACCGTTTATTATTAAAACACCTTACGTGGTTATTTACAATAATATATACATAAATTATAAAATTTAAGTTTTATAAATATAATAAAAGTTAAGTAAAAGTCAGCCGTATAAACTATGTACCGTGACTTATGAGAAAGCTATCTCTATATCTGTTGGTCTTACAAACAGGCACAGCGAACTCGCGAGTGGATTTGAGGTGGTAGTTTTTTTGAGAACGAGCTGGTAAAAGATGACTGAGCTTGTGCTTTCTTTGCGCAATGTTGCTAAATAGACCCTTACATAGATGGCTTCTGCTATCACATAAGGTCGGAATGCTGGCTTTAATTAGGCCTTCTATATAACTACAGGCAGAAAAAATTATGCGCAAAGCGCGACGTTGAATGCGCTTACTTTCATCCTAGAGATACAATGGTAGGCTACTGTGAAAGACCTGGCATGCATATTCAAGAACTGATCTAATGACGCTACAATAGAGCAATACAAGGTCGATGGGGGCTATTCCCGCGCGCTTAAGTTGTCTTAACAGATAGAGTCTCTTGCAGCCTTAGTCGTTATTGAGTCAATATGCGCAGACCATTTAAGATCACTGCTTGTAGTTACGCCAAGAACTTTAGCCGAGGAGACCAATTTGAACTCGACCCCATCAATGGACACCCCAGAGAAAGTAGGGGGAGTATGCTTAAAGCATGTGCGGATCTCCTTGCACTTCGTAGGGTTCAGCTGCAGAAGATTTTCGATTTCTTGAGACCAATCGTGAATGTAGTTGGCCGCTTGTAATGTGCTAAGCTTGGAGGCGGGAATAACTTCCGAGACCGTTGTGTCATCGGCGAATTTCCACATAAGAAACTCCTCGGGGAGACGAAGATCGTTTATCATTGCTAGAAATAGCCATGGACCTAAACGGGTTACCTGGGGCACTCCAGCAGAACGTCTAACCAGAGAACACTCCACTTAGTTTGACTCTTTGCTGTCTGTTCCTTAAAAAATCAATAACCCAGTTCACTACTGTAGGTTTGACGCCAAGAGAAAGAAGTTTACCAACCAATATGTGATGGTCAAAGAGTTCGAAGGCTTTCCTAAAGTCTAATTGGGCGGACTTTACAGTTGAACCAGTGCCGTCCGTAGCTCGCAGCCAATGATGGAACATGGAAATTAGAGCAAATGTGGTGCATGACCCCGGGATAAATCCAAACTGAGAGAGATCGACGATCGATAACAATACAGGCTTCAGGTCCTCCTCGATGATAAAATCCTCCGCAACCTTGGACAAGGTGGAAGTCAGAGAAATAGGTCTAAGATCTTTCTTGATGTCATTGACAGTGGTGGTTTTAGGAAGAGGTGGAACATCTGGAATCTTCCAAGCTCTTGGAACCTTGCATTCAGAGAAAGAGGCATTGAGGATATTTGCAACTGGAGCCGCCAGAATATCAGCATATTCCCTAAGTACCCAGTTCGGGAGATTATCCGGCCCACCGGAGCGCGCACAACTGATTTCACAAAGTTTGCGCCGCACAGAATGCTCAGTGACTATGATGGGCTGATCACCATTCGTATCCACGCGCAAAGATTCAGTTAAGGGAGAGTAATCATCCATGTTACTGACGAACGCCTGGTTGATTTTGTTAGCGAGGGTAGACTCGTCACACACAAGGTCGGGGTGAAAAATGGAAGTCAGGTCACGCCCTGATGATGATTTGGCGGACCCGCAAAGCTGCTTAACCTCTCTCCACCAATTGCGTCGCTTTGAATCATGCAAGTCCTTTACCTTGTTCTCATAATACACTTTACGACAGCGCTTGCGCTCACGATTAACTTTATTTCTAAGGATCTTGAATAGAAGCAGATTTCCGGAAGAAAAGGCCTTTTGGAGACGGGTAATGAGCTGTTTGAGCTGTGATGACACCCAAGGACGATCCGTCTCGTGAATTTTAATGGTACGAACTGGCATGATTGTGTCCAAACCGTAATTGATAACTGCGGTTAGCAACGACAGCTTTCCCGCGCATGACTGATCAGACGACAATAAACTAGACCAAGGAACCTCTAACAGAAAACGCCCAAGACTGTTAACTTTGCTAAGGCGCTTGTCTCTCGACTTGATGATCTTATGCTTGGGTTTCGAGGCACTGCGCGCCCCTGGGCCCATGTGGATGATCACGTGGTCAGAGAGACCGAAAGGCAGAAGGCGAGTTGGAGCGGAGTAGTAGTCATTTAAGTTCGTGAAAATCTGATCCAGAGTCCTGTCACCCCTAGTAGGAAAGTTCACAGTAGGTTTCAAATTAAATGATTTAACCGCTGACTGAGCCAAAGGAAGAAAAGTTCTATTAAAATCGCCAGCCAAGATAAAGGCACAGTTTGGGTAGGAAGCTTCTAAGGACACAAGTGAAGATATCAAATATTCCTTCATCGCTGCGTCATCGGCGTCAGGGTACTGATAGATCACGCCCACAATTACATTCGAAAAGCCACGCGGTAGACGGCTCGGCCTTAGGTCCGCCCAGAGGACTTCACGGTCAGGATGGTGATAATCGGTTAGAACCGAGCACTTGATGGAGGATTTAACGTACAAACACACACCGCCGTGTTGCCAGCCCACGCAATCACGTCGGAAGATCTGATAGCCATTGATATTAATCGGCTCATCAGGAGCGGAGCTCTTTAATCATGTCTTGGTAAAAAGAGCTAGCTCGGCGTCCATAAAAGTAATCGCGGGAGCAATTTCGTCGATCTTTGGCTCGAGTGACATTGGGTTGGATAGAAGAATGGAAGGCACAAATTGCACGGAGGTCCCACGGGGGCTAACTTCAAATGAAAAAGAGGTGACAATTTGAATATTTAATAAGTTCGTAGTTTACCGAATTATGTCTTCTACAAAATCTTCAAGCACCAGGAGTTTTATGGTAGTGAGTAGAGATGGTCTGGATTCAATGTTGACATATATTATACTGCCGGTTGTGACAAGAAACCTTGGCCGTCAGGTAATATATTCCACCGTTCACTGATCCGGGTAGAATGACTTCAATTTGAAGGTCGTGGGTTCGATTCCCGTCATGGACTCAGATTTTTTCTGAGTATTACTGGTTCGTTACAGAAGTTACAGAAGTTATTTATTGTTTATAATAAACTCCAGTGCCAAGATTATTTAGAAATTATTAGTTGCAAATAATGATTTGAAGAAGGGAATTAAAGCAGAAGAAGAGAGTTATTTGGTCATAACTAGCAGTATCATAGACACGCCAACAAAGTCCTCTATAGCAATATTATGGTCGTTTTGCTTCTACTGCTCTAACTGAAGGTTCACAGAAGAGTTATGGAATCGCATGGCAACTAAGGTTGACAGAAGGCTATTTAGCTGAATCCTGGTAGTTTCGCTTGCCACCCTTTGGCAGTATTTGTCATAGCGAAGCTTGACCAGCCTCTCTCCTGCCCCGCCCCCTCCTTCCCTTCCCCTATAGTAAAACAGGCTCTTTTTCTTTGGCTTCAGAAATCTCATCTTGTGTAGAGGATAAGCTATCAAATACTCTTGCTTGGTTTTGAGAATATTCGCTGTTCCAAAACTTCCTAAAAACCGTGGCTTAATTGTCTAACCCATGTATGTGTGACTTCGTGTCACACTCTGGGAGTGCGTAGTGGAAGCTACTCAGTATAGATGGCCGCACCAAGCTACCGTTTGACCTTCCTTATATTCCACACGCGTCTCAATCTTAAACTGTTCTTCGAGCTCGAGTCTAAACTAGATATCGTGGCCATTAATATCGGCATAGAATCAAAGTAATAGCAAGAGTTATGTGTCATCGCCGACTACTTCCGTGAAACTCTCAAGCATGGATTTCACTACAGTCTTTACAATAAGTACGTCCACATCCCTCTTAGCTGTCGCGTAGAGTCTAATTTTTTCGAGGTATGGATTGACAATCTAAACGCCTGACGATTAAAAACTGTTGCTACTTCGTCATAACTGGCATAACCTCGGTAAAGGTGGTGGTAGGCAAAGTCTTGCAAACAGCTCGTCGCTTTTGAGTTTCACATTTCATTGATAAATAACTTTACTAGTACTTTACGACTGTAGATGTACCATTCTTCTGATTCATATAGGAACAATATGCAGAGTAAACAACGTCTCTGTATGTAGGAAAACCTTGTGACTGGAGGAAGCAGTGAAGAAGAGCTCCGCCGTGCAAAACATAATAGATAGCATAAGCAAACACAACGGCTCTGAGAAATCACCTTTTTGCTTTATTCTTTACTTTGTCATTAGGGTTTTGCTTCTTTGCTCTTAGCTTTGTGAACACAAAAACGATTTAATATTTGTCCGTGAAGCTAAACAAATACAGAGAAAGATTTTTGTATTACTTTCGGGTAATGACGCCAATTCTAAATAAGGTCTTTTCACGTTGTAACCTTAGCGAGAGCTCTGTGCAGGTTCACAGTCTAGTTTGATGCATTCCATCCAGCAGTTATTGTATTTATTATTGTTTTAGCCGTCGCCGTCCTTGTTGCGCATTGTCCCTATCGCTCGTATGACGGAGAGAAAACTTTTGCCACATGGCATAGTGCTTATCGATCATGCCTCACACCTCTACGACACGCGGGATCGATTCCTGTGCTCCGCATGTAGGCTGAGATTTGTGGATCTCGATCTGACTCCGAGGGATTTTCTCCGGGTACTAAGGTTTTCCATCCTCTGTAAAGTCGACTTTCATGCCAATATCTGAGCCGTCGAGCGATTAAACATTAGCCTCTGGAAAAATGGGCAACTACTTCTTTCACAATTAACGTTAAATAAAGTATTTATTTATTGTTTTTGTGCAGCACCATCATGAATAGATTTTCAAATAAAGCTGTAAGGAAAAAGCCTTAGCTTTTTGAAACTGGATGTAGAATAGAATCCAAGTCCTCGGAGCCATTGCACACATATATGTCTTTGGAAGAGCAACTTGAACGACAGCCTGTATGTGCGATACGGGTAATGGAATACTCCTTAACGGACTTTCCAAAATTATATAGATGATAAAACGCTCTCTCCAATTTTTAACGCACTGTTCACATTAAAAGTACTGACGTATACCTCTGTCATAATATTTTATTGACTTGGATCTAAGTACTACGGACAGTTATGGTGTCTTTCGATTCTTGTCCCGTCACTTCCTTGACTTTCTCATAACCTTGTTATGCTCTCCTGAGTTGTTGTGATTGCTAGTAAGACACCTCATAGAGCTATGTTTGTGTTAGCAAACAACAACCACCTGAGGCGTTGTTACTTTAATATATCACTTCCTTTTGTCAAATCGTCGTTGATTTTAAGGTGTTACATTAAAAATAGTTCGGTTATTAGATCCATTGTAACCTTTTTTGTGAATCCGTCAATGTGGATTTCCTTTTCAGTTTTCAAAATCAAGCCAAAATTAGAATACAAAATGTTCTTCTCTTACGGTTTAAAGGACTCCGAGAAATAGAGTAATCAGTTTGTCATTTTTTTCGTTGTAAAATACAAATGACAACGAAGGACGTCTGCCTACTGCTACTCCACATGTATACCAGTACCCTGTACTCGGTCAAAATTTGAATTCTTAACTATTTTTGATTAAACAGCATACTTAGGTTCGGAATTTCTTTTCAGTTATTCAAATTCTGAGATCATAGATGACAGAGCGGAGAGGAGCATGAAAGGAACGGTAGATATATCCGTTTCGAGTGAAAAGCGATGATATTATTGTTTTAATGAATTATTGTACTATAAGGTATAAAGTTTAAAGACCTTCTGTTGGAATTAGTTTAAGGTTCGTTTTTTTTCTGCAGAGCTACTGGATTATCCACAAACGTCAAAGCACTTATGAACCAGCTATTTTTTAAATCCGGTGCGGGTCGAAATTCGCTGTTTCACAGAGTAAACCGGAACCAAATTCTAACACTAAAACCACTGTGCTGCTTTTAGCGAGTGAAGAATCCCCGAAAACGGGAATGGTCATAAGTAATCATTTACTTAAACCGCATCACTGCCCATTTAATCAATTAATTGTTGCTGTTTTAAATACCGAGTCAATTCTTAGTCGTTCGTAGCTTTAGCCGATCATGTTTGTCGAGTCGTATGAAGCCGACAGGGATTCACTTTATGCTCTCTTCCAGTCTCGTCTGAAGGCTCGTTTCATAAAGTTAAGTGAACCTGGGTACTAGGTTGGTTGTTCTCTTGATACCGAACCAATCACACAACCGCAACGTCAAAACCCTTGGTACACTTGCATGAAAATGCAAACACAGGCTACCCAGTAATTTACACTTAGACATCGCAAACAAATCAAGTTTAGTCAATATATATTGATATTTAATAATCCGCATATTATTTTAAAACTATATATTCAAAAAACTTTGGGAATTAATTTGCGTTATAACAAAGTTTGTGATTGGCCAAATTAAAGTTGGAGTAAGCTTTATCTTTATTTTGACTGGTTCAAAAATCTGTGTCCTCTACACAAAGTAAAAGCCCAAATATGGCGTGTCGTGTTTCGTGTAAGTCGTACAACATACCATTTTGGAAATAATATTCAGATTTTAAAGCTGTAACAAAACTTAAGTTTGTGATCTAAAAAAAGGACTTCGGTTTGCTTTTTAAAAAATGCTATCGTTTGAATGAAATCTATTTTGAGTTCTTCGGCCAGTGCGAATTTTTATTCTGATTCAAAGATTGACAGTAATTTATATAATGTATTCTCAATATGTAGAATGTTAGGCGGGCATTGCATGACCACGATATATGTCTAGACTGCTATGAACTGAATATACAGCTAGGCCTAGTAAAGATTTGATATTGCAATTTTGATGGCAAAAATTCAAATTGTACGCATCTCCGAAGCATATCAGACTTAAACTGTGTATTACATAGTTGTTCACTAACCTTTGCCTTTGTAAATAAACATCTCTGTACATTTCCCAAGAAAAGCCATCTTCATAGGGTGACGTATCAAGATCAAGGAGCTTCAACAAGCAGTTTTTTCAAATACAAAACAACTCCCTCAACGCATCTTACTCCCCTCGCCATGCCGACTGATATTTGAATTTCATTTCATGTCGTGAAAATGTTAACTAATTATTAACAGATTTGATTCGTTTTGTTTTGACACGTCGCAGACTGATGTCATTTGCTTGACAAGAGTTTTACCATTACTGAATTCATGCATAATATCAACTCCAGGAATAGAAGACTTACTCGTATAAAAGACGGTTGACGGTTTTTATCAATTTGGATTTTATCTAATAACTAGATTTTTAGGCCGTCAAAAAATTTATTTTTTTATTTTAATACAGATTTTAATCCATCTGAGCAGGAATCGATAATTTGTGAAGGCGACGATTGATGTTAAGTCAAGCTGTTTCTTCGATTTCAGTTTTTTTTTAAAAACAATCTGCTTCTGGAAAAAGTAGCCATCAACTGTAAACTAGGCACTAGCTGGTGAAGCAAAGTTTTTGAAAAAACAGAAATAAAAGCTACAAGTTTCAACATAAAGTAACCCAAAATTATATAGTTAAACTTTTGAAGATTTTAAAAAGTTGGAAGGTTGGGGCTACTAATTATATATTTAAGAGTCATTGATTGTTCTTAAAAATGTTTCTTTCTGATGAATCATTGCTCATCTCTTATAGGAATATTTGGGGCCATTTATATAGGAAAGCTAGTTTTGAATTATAACTCCCCGATATAAATGGCCCCAAATATTCCCAGAGGAAAACAAGTAAGTGCCACAAGAATGTTTGCATTCAAATTTTATTTCGTGTTTATACATCGAAGTAAAAGGTTTATGTTCTAGATAGTAATAATAAATAATTATACGCATTATGAGCTTGGGTTACCTGTAGTAGCATGCATCCTATTCTACTTTATGCCTGGTCTGCCTGTGGCAAAGCAGTTTTAAAAATGGGTTAAGGAATAGCTAAAACACTTCGTTGAAATTAGTTTGTCAGTGAACCAATAAATTATGAGTAAGGGCTCGGATCAAGCCTGCGACTTTAACCGTCGCACAGCTGTTTCGTCCTTTTTGGGACTCATCAGTACAGTGCAAATTGCTATGATAAACAGCCAGTTCTTGCAAAGCTTTAATTAACTGTTTATCAAACTCACTAACCACCGCCTGGTTAGCCTTGTTGGTAGGGTGCCAGTCTATCGTGTTGGAGGCTCCAGGTTCGATTCCCAGCCGGACCAACACTCAGGGTCTTAAAATAATTGAGGAAAAAGTGCTGCCTTTGCTCTAACATCTGCAAATGGTTAGACTTTCTTGTCTTCTCGGATAAGGACATTAAACCGTAGTCTCTTGGGGAATATATCTGTGTTTATGTATGTGTATTGTAATGTGAATGACCTCCGTCTAACTTAAAGTGGTAAAGATGGTGTACCCAATTAGTAGGCCTTTGGCCCATTAGAAAGACTTGACACCTAAATAAAGTCTATTATCATTATCATTATCATTATCATTATCATTATCATTATCATTATCATTATCTTTATCATTATTATTTTTATTGCTTAAAAAATAGGAGGGACCAACAGTCCTTAGGGCTTTTCAACAACTGCTGCCTCCTACCACTACGTTAATATACAAAATCATATTATATAATTTTCAACATTTATTTTATTTCAAACTGCTCAAGGAAATAAGAACTACATTACTACGAGCAAATTAAGGCTGAAACATCCAAAAAATTAAAAACAATGAGTCTCAACAAAATTTCTCCTGACAAGGATACCATATATTGGCTAAAAGCTAAATCTTTTTACGAGCCTAGTGGTCCATGGGGCCGGTGCTTATCTCCAGTTTCCATAGTGTTAAGCGGGTGAGAGTCTTTGACTCCCCCTACACAGGACACTAATCCATCGCAGGTTAGCTCCCAACAGATGCTGGTATTAATCTACCCACCATGGGAGGATGGAAAGCTGAGTTGGCTTAGGCAGAAAAGAAGGCCACACAAATATTTGAACCACAGCAAAACGCCTGGATCGAACTGGGGACTACAAAGCAGAGATCTTACCAACTGTGCCTACCACATCCACCCGCATTTAAGCTAAATCATTTTCCAAGCCTAGCAGATCAAAAAAGTCTTCAATTCATTGAACTTAGAAATTTAAAATACTACAAATATTTCTTTGTTAAAGTTTCTTTGTTAATTAGCATGATTTAGCAGTGATGTTGATAAAATTATTCAGATAAGCTTTACAATTTTACATTAGGGACCTTTACAATGAGGACAGTGACATCGACGACAACAACAGAAAACAATAAAAAATATAATAACTGCACATTGGAATGCAGCGATCAGAGCAAGTACATGGAGTTGTGACTTTGATTAAAACCCAAATACACCTGTTTCTGAGTCGAGACTACGTGGACAAAACAGCAAAAACTTCCTCACTATCTGACACAGGTTTAAATTCATGGAGTTCTAAATATTAAATCATTTTTCTAATTCACAAAGCGAAAAGCAAAAGAATAGAACACTAATGACCCAAACAAAAAAATAAAGAGTAAATCAAAAAGGTGATTTCATGGAGCCAATGTCGTTCATGTTCCCATCTTCATTGCTTAACGTCCCTAAATTATCACACACTACCGTCAAGCAAAACTAGTCTAAATAAGTAGTGTGTGGATGCTAATAATTATTAATATTTTTACAGACAATATAATGGCAACAACTAACAAATTACTATTCAAATGGACAACAATATTTCTTTTTTTATTTGTCTAGCCTCAATTACATGCTGCTTTCCATCAGTACTACATTAGTTAATATATAGAGCATTTTCACATAATCCCATGTAACACAATACTGGCCATGTTGGGGTATAAAACAAAAGAAATACCCAAATATGGCCACCGTGACGTCAAGTGAAAAAGCTCTATAGAAATGACATTAAATGACTCCTCCAAGTAAAATTAATAACAACCACTCCAAAAGCAATGTTTTTCTTTGAATACCGGTAATTGCAGGAAAATGCAGCAATATACGAAAAATAAAACTTTCACATTGGGGCATACTATTTTCTGTATACATTGATTTGTACATGTACTTTGTACTGTATCAAGTTTTAAAATACAGTGCAGTAGCTGGTATGAAAGTTTTTCTCAAGAACTATACCTGAGTACTGCAATTTGGTAAATAAAAAACTTGTGATATAAAATTGTTATCTGCAAACTTTAGTCAAGAAGCCCAAGCAAATTTTTCAATGACACTGTATGAATTGTTTCATCATACACAAAAAATTAATGTTCTTCACCTTTTCTCAGCCTTAGCACACGTGTTCTTAATATGTTCTTAAATTTTTGGCTATTTTCAGCCTCATGTTCTTATGAAAGGTTCTTATAGTTAAAATGCACCTATCAATGGTTTGCTCCAGGATGGGGAGGGGGGGGGGCAGGCAAACCAAGGGGAATTAGACTTTGTAAAGGGCACGTGGGTGGGAATTTTGACATCCACAACGGTCTCCAGGGTGGGAACTTTGACTCAATCGCCATCTTGAAAAGTGGAAATTTTGCATAAAATAAAAAGAGTGTACAGTTTGCTGTTTGGTAATAATTTTTAAATGAAATGGCCCTTTGGAACTTTTAGAAAAACACTTCAATCCTCATAATTTCGACTAAAATAAATTTAGTAGTTAATAACTTTGAAAGGATACGTTTTCATTTTTGGCTTCGCATTTGACTGCGCCTTTGAATAATGTGGTCTCACTTAATTCCATAACATCTTTGCGGTTGCCTGTCTGTTGTTGTACAACATACCATATCAAAACGCCAGCACAACCAACACCAACAGTTATCATTCCCAGCTTTTGACTACTGCAACTTTTAGTAGAAAAATGTCTAAAGAATGGAAAGGGACTGTTTGCCATGGATTTGAACCTATGTTTAATGTTACGATCAGAAGAAGAATTTTTTGCAGCCATCTTGCTTTGAACTTTCTTGTCGCTGTCACAGCGATTTCAGTCTCCCAGCGTTTTGTATCCACCGGGGACAAGAATCGCTAGCGATTTCGGTCCCCCTCCAAATATGGAAACTTAAATGTTTTTTTAAAAAAGTCATTGCCATTGGTTCGAGCGAGCGAAGCGAGTGAGCAGCATACTATTCTGGACAAGACAATATACCGTGAGCTCTGACCGTGAGCAAAGTCGATTTCGTTGGCTTGCTAGCTAACAGTTTCGTTTTTGGCTGTCTCCAGGCAAGATGAGTTATTATAAAATATTTAAGATAGTACAGTGGTTTCTATTGGCCGAGAGGTGTGTTTTCATAGGCCAATGAAAGTATAGAAATGACGTACATAGCTAGTCCTCGTAAGGAGATTTTGTAAAATGATCATGAAATAAACACAAATAACAATGCGGTTGTAATTCTCTTTCTCAGATTCCTGAAAATGGAATAAATATTTTATAAAAGAAATAATGCGTCTCGTGCTTCACTGATCAGCTCTCGAATTCTCCCAAACGTGCACCTCGGTTTTCATAGCGCTATGAAGTCACAGAAAAAATGTTTTATTTCTTAAGTATAAATTTACAATGTTCTATTGTGGATCTGTGAATTTGATTGGCTCTTTCACTGTTTCCTATCTGCTGATAGAAAATAGTTGTGAATAGCCAATGAAAATCGTTCTTCTTTCAATTTTGACCAATCACGAAGCTTCATGTACATGACTGACAAGAATCGCTTTGAGAAAAAAAGACAATGGCGTCGAGGCAACTTACCGAAATTTCGGAGCAAGAAATTGAATAGTTAATTAAGAGAGCAGTATGAAGTAGAAAACTCGGGCTCGTAGTCTAATTGTTAAATAGACAAGTCAGGCAACTGTTCTCCTTAGTGTGGAACTGAGTCACCCACAAAAAACTTTTTCATGGTTGCGTGACCGAGGCAAGTAACGCAGAATATTCGTTGTTTGATGAACCAATTAGGGTGCACGGAAAATGTTTTTCACCTGTTTGCTTAATAACACTATGACTAAGACAAGATACCGTATGCTGTTCAAGAAATGTAGCTACAAGACACATAAAAGTCAATTCTACACTGCAAAATATGAATTCTTGTTCGTCATTTGCACGTTATCAAGATCAGCTATTTATTCCAGATATAAATATATTTCTTGGTTTCAAATAAATCTCGAAATTGGGGGCTGGCTTATACTACAGGGTTCAGTTGTTCAAAAGATGGTCAAGTTTTATCCTGGGTTAAGCAAAATTCAAAATAAATATTAAATTCCGTCCTTAAGAAAAGCTAAACGGTTATTTGTGAATACTGTCAGGATTGTTCGTGGAAAAGTCTTGTTAATCCCAAAATTACAGCTAAAATTTCTCTTTGTAAGATTGGAAACAAGATCGTGGGTTAGAGTCTTAGACACATGTTTGCACCAATATAAAGTCCATTTGATTTCTGCTTGAAAATTTTGGTTCTGGTCTCTGTAGCTTAAGAAAAACTGAACAATTCAGTGATCCAAAAAATAAGTTTCAACTTATCTTGCCATTCATAGAAATGTAAGAGAACCATTTTTGAATAAAGCAAAGTTTTAGGGGATTTCATTTCTTAACTTGTTACTTCTTAGATTAAGGAATTTACTTTGTGAGGTGATATCTTGACCTTTTGGATTTCTAGCCAATCCCTGAACTAAAAAATTTTGCAAGCTATCCCCCTTCCAAAAACCTTGAATCCACCCCAGGGGCATTGGCACGGGGGGGGGGGGCAAGGAGGGCCTTGGCCCCCCCAAAATGAGATTGGGGGGCATCGCCCCCAAAAAAAATTATGTTGAAGCCCTTGATTATTTATGTATGTGATCCCTGTAGCAATACCTACGAACAACGGCACCTGCGGCACCCGATATCTTGCCCCCCCAATCAAAAATTGCTGCCGGCGCCTCTGCACCCAAGTGCTTTTTCCATTACTGAATGCTATTTGGTTGTGGATAATTGATTAAAGGTAGTTGTGATCAAGTCACCCCCAACTAAAAAGAACCAATTGATAAATAAGCACATCTGTATTTACTGTTGAAAATACAGAGAAAAGTGTTACTAGCATTAAAATATTTTTAGTTGGCAAAACTAAAAGAAATAAAATCAGCACAAATTTTGTTTAACAGCAACTTTGAGTTAACTCTAAAAGCTGGATTAACATCTTGCCTCTGTGGTTGGTGCAGTTGTTAGATCTCTGGCAGTTTGCCATAATTTGTATATTCACTTGGCCTTTTTTCCACCGAACTCAGCTTTCCATTAAAGCATTTGCTGGTAGCTAACCTGCCATAGATTTGTGTCTTGTCCAAGGGACTTAGACTCTCACCCACTTACCACCACAGAAACCAAAGATAAGCCCCAGCTCCACGGGCCACTTGGCTTATAATTTAGCTTTTTGAATAATGTAATTATACAATCTTAGATCCCAGGTTTCGTTATGTGGAATCCTAGATGACAGGTATTGTGAGGTCTGACTAATTCCAATATTTTTATTCCAAGATTTCTTGCAGCAAATTAGTAGCCTTAATAAAAAAGGTCTTCTTCGCTAAGTTTCTTTTTTCCTCGGTCTGGAATTCCAAAAAGTCTGTTTTCCACATTTTAGGATTCCTAGCCCTGGTTACTAGGGCCTCCAGATTCCATGAGTAAATGTTTCTTAGATTCAGAGTTACCTTTCACAAAGTGAAACATGAAGTATTAAAATCATTTGCTATTATTATGGGACTAAGTATAATTTTATGCTGGGCAATTGTTACAAAATTGTCACATGTTCTGGCAATAAACAGTTCTTTACAATTTTTCAGTACAAAATGTTGGTGCTAAACCCAAATTTGTTAACTAACACTTTAGCATAAAAGTTTATTATAAAATAAACAACAGGTGTGTTGTAGGGTTTTACACATAGCCAACTTTACATAACAACATTGGACATAAAGTATTTCATTATAACTTCTACTTATACCTAGGTAATTATTGCTGCAATAGTTTCATGCACAGCAAAACAAGTTTTCTTATTTAGTAACATTTATCCTTAATTATAATATGCTGCATTCCCAGCACGGTTGGTCCTTGTGGTGAAGTGGTTAACACGTCGGACTAGTAAACTGAAGATGTGGGGTGCAAATCCCGCCAAGGGCTTATATATGATATTTTTCTCTAATTTCTTTCTATATATATCTACACACCGAACACATTCCAATTACATTTGTCAACATAATATGCAATAAAACCAGAAATGATTGCTCTTGCACCTAGAACAGAGTTTACACTGAGAATGGGGAATGAAATTCAATGACCTTTCCATGACCCACAAAATTAATATTAAGAAATCAAAAATCCACTACAACATAACACCTACTAACACTTTAATAATCCAACTTTAATTATATGTGACACCTGAACAATGAAAGATAATGTAACATGACTGTTGATACAGCAAAAACATAAAGCTGGTAATGCACATTTGCACTTAACCAGATAAATATTTTAGGATTTACCCCAAAACCATTGGTTAAAAAATGAAACTCCATGACTTTTCTATGACTATGATAATTTTTCAAAGTTCCATGATTTTTCTAGGGCTGGGAAATAGATTTTCAAATTCCGTGACTTTTAATACCATGCGAGCCCTGCAGAAATCGTTAATAAAATCATTGTTACTTTTTCATAACAATTAAATGTCAAAACAACCCTTATGCTTAATAGCCCTAAAATGTGAAACAAAACTTGAGTGAACAAAATTCTCAGTTGAAATAAAAACATTGTCAAAAATGTGCAGTTGTGTATAGCTTTTAAATTTTAACTTTGAACACAACTGGTCTTGATGGCACAAGGTTTGTTTGTATGACTTGTTGCTCATCCGATTTTATTGGTTGAGTGGGGTAATAAGTTTGGGAATATTCTACAGGTGGGAGAGGAGGAAGTGGTCGATTAGCTGGAGGGACATACTGAGTCACTGAAGGAAGGGTGCTAAGTTTGCACATCATGGGCTGCCCATCAAGATTACGGTTATGATATCTTGTGTATGCCTTCATGGCATCTTCTCTCTTCACATACACAACCTCGGCCATACCCTGTCGCAAAAGGCGACAACTCTTCAATGGTCCCAAAGCACTAAACAACTCTTCAATGTCTGTAAGAGTAACAAGAGGATGCAAGTTGGAAACAGTAATGCGAGTGGCTGTTGAAGAAGCACGCGAAGAAAGTTCATTCTTGGGCCCCAATCTTCCACTCAAAACCTCTGATTCAATACTTTTGACGATATCTTCACCAGTTGCAGCCGTACTCTTTTTAACATAAGTGCCCTTTGTTGTAATGGATAACTTTCCATCGCTTAAATCAGCCGTTCGATCTCTTTCTAGTTTTTTGTTAAAGTTTTTCGCTGTTACAAGTATTGACCCATCTGCTGTGGACTCTGCCGAGCGAACGTCTTGCTTTGCTGTAATTTTTAAACTACCGCCAGAAAAATCAAGGGACCTTTTCTCTGAAAGTTTTGGTCGGTTCTCTACGTTATTAGCTTTTTGTGATACTTTAAATGACAGATTCACATTCTCAGGAGTCTCCACATTCTTAACTTCGCTTTTCTTTGTAATTCTTTCTCTAGCATCAACAACTTTAGTGCGAAGTTTTTTCTTCATGACCAAACTCTTACGCAAATCTTGTGGTCGTTGATTTTTCGTCATCTTATCAACTCCGACTCTTCTGTTGTTACCAAACGTTCCTCGTCCAGTTCTACTTTTAAAGTTTCTTTTTTTTTGGCGGTTTAAACCGATAAATTCATCCAAAGATACACCAATTCGTTTACGCGACGCCATTGTTGCATTCCAATAGCATTTCACAGAATTCGCGCGGAAGGACAAGAGTTACGTTCTAAACTATTCTCTGATTGGACAATAAGACATTTTTCGGCCAATGAGAAATAGTGATAGAACTAAAGTTTTGAGCCCACATTACGTTTTTCAACATAACCGCTTATTTTGATGTCTTTCGATTCGATCGATTCGGCTTTTTAACCGGAAGATGGGATCTCTTTCGTTCTTGTTTATTGCATCGGAATAAAGTGTATGATTGCTGTAGGATGACATTGTCAAGTGACTTTCAAAATTGCTCCAACATTCGAGTTGAGTGTGCTGTCTTCACAAAGTTGAAACAATCTATTAACAATGGTTCTGTCGTTTGCATATGTTACTATTCCGCCTGGGCTTACAGTTTGTTTGCTTTTGTGGGATTGATTTTGATTTTCTTACCTTTGGTTTTGTTACTGTGTTGCATCTTGAGAAGACGCACCAAGCATTGCCACTACATCTCATCTAACACAGAGTACAGACGGGAATTCGATTCACCATTTCAGGTATAATTTATCATTACCTTTTTATAAATCAACAAATCAAACTTTTTTAAAATTGAAAATAATATACAGCATGCTTTTAAAGATTTTGAGGCGGAAATGCCATCATATAGTAAATAGAATAAACCCGGAAATTAGAGATAGTTTTTTAATTTAATTTAGCTGCGTTCTTAATTAAAAAAAGATAAAATTATAACGTTGGACTAACCTTGCAAATTTTAAAGCAGTTTGTCTTTTTGCCCTACAGATCTTTGCCCTGTTCCTCAAAACCCGATTATTGTTAACCCACATTTAAATGTTATATCTACGTTCTTTTTCCAACTTTTTATAGATAAATTTGGGCTAAAATTTTGGAATTGAAGTATTTTTTGATTGGTAATTAACTGAGCAATATCTTTTAAGTATCAGAAAGATTAACTTATGTAACAATTACTCTTTGTCTTTGAATTTTGACTTAATCCAGGATTAAATTAATTGGAGTTTTGTGAAACCAGCCCCAAACTATCCATATATTTGCAATTGATTCATATATATGTTTGAACATTTGTAATTGTGCAAGAAAAAAGACAATAATTTACTATTTCTTCCCTACTGCCGTTAGGTTAGCCTAGTTTGTAAGGTGCTAGGCTTTTGTTAGCAAGATCGGATTCAATCCTGGCTGGACGAGCACTCAGGGTGTTAGAATAATTGAGGAGGAAGTGCTGCCTATGCTCTAACATCTGCAAATGGTTAGACTTTAACATCATAGAGCTCGGATAAGGATGTTAAACCATAGGCCCTGAGAGACTTTTTTATTATTTTATATTTTGTAAGTCTGTCATTTGAAAGGTCTCTGTCCACCTTATAATCATGGTACAGATGATATCCCCAGACTTGACACCTAATTATTATTACTATTATTATTATTATTATTATTATTATTATTATTGTTATTATTATTATTATTATTATTATTATTATTATTATTAATTATTACAAGTCTATTTTGTGATATGTTGCTTATTTCTTCTACATTACACAATAATAATTATACTATTTCCCTCTACTACATGCACTCCAAAATGGTAATCTTTAACGTTAAAAGTTCAATATATGGGTGCTGTACCATCTGCCTCAAGCGATAACACAACATTGAATTTTTATGAAAATTAGTTTTTTAATATTTAGTTCTTGATAACATTAGTCAAAATAATAAACCACAGACAGCTTTTCTGAATTGCGAAACCCACCATAGGAAACTCCCACATGTTGCAGATCCCTTTATGTAGAACTGTTACAGGACAAAGATCATTTCACTATAGAGGAGAAAAACTTTAAAATTCATTAGACCCTGCCTTTAAGTTGAAACCTACTTTAAGGGACTTTCAATTAAGAAAAAAATAATTTCAAAATTTTTAGAAACATGAATGTATTAAGATCTGGTAATTAGAGAACAAGGTTACGATATGATTTCTAACAAATCATTTTAAAGTTAGATGTTTTTTATATACATGTATGTACTAAATAATTCTCTTAGATAACCCATAGGGCATGTATGAAGGTTATGGGTTTGATTCCCGTTAGGGACTTGGAAGATTTTTTCTTCTAAGAAAAAATATTAATTTAAGCTTGTGACAGCACAAACATTTCTTTCTATAGTTACTTCCTAGCTGCAGATACTTAAATGTATGTATTTCAGGTTTTTTTATTTATACCTTAAGTTTATACTGAAAAGCTTGATTGTTTAAGGACAAATAAGTATGTTCATGTATGTATGTATCTCTGTATGTCTGTATGTATGTAGCTAACTTTTTCTGAAATGCACCTAAAGAAAAAGTTGTTTTCAGATTATCAAATGCCCCTTCCTCTTGCCCCCCCACCCCCCCCC
>JAOTRI020109272.1:7939-36207 GCA_028564885.2 Zoanthus sanctaehelenae | reverse complement strand
CTGGTAATCATGCGTTTATCTGTAACACAAGGAAATTTGGACCCTCAAAACAAAGAATAAAATTAGGGACAAACGACGAAGTTTTTAAACAAAAATTTATTCAAAACTTCGAAGGTATTATACAGAAACTTTTTTTGCGACTTACCCTATGACGCATACAAAATTGCTAGCGTTTACATTTATTTACAAATTTTCTTGCCTGGAGTCAGCTGTTGAACATTCAAAGCGAAACTAAATATTTTCGACTTCGACTTCGAGCTTGCTTTATAATTTCGTGCTACGTTCGCCGGGCTCCATATGACAATGTGTGTATTTGGAAGTAAATTGATTAATGCATAAACAAACAAATGCGACTGGCCACATATGGCGTGTTTCCTCATATTTAGGTGAATCGAGCTAACAGCGGAGTGAGTGAGTGACAAATTCGACCCCTCACAATATGTCATCCATGGCACATGCGTGCAAATCGGATGACATAAAAATGAGAATGTTTTTGCTTTTACATCTTCGTAGTCTCCACCAATCAGTTGACTATCTCGGAAGCTTAGTAACATCACACTGCCGTGTGGCAAAGAAATCCGTAGAAGAATGATCCTATCAAAAAAGATCTTTAATGAGAAGAAAAACATTCCGGCAGACAAGAAGCTGAACATCATGCTCAAAAATTAGGTTATTGAAAAACTTTATATGGTAAACCCTATACTCTAAGGATGCGACAGTTGGACCATCAGTTCTGGCAGCCGGGAGAAATTGGAAGCTGTAGAATGTGGTACCATCGGAGAATGTTACGAACATTGTGGACAAGAAGACATCTAATGAAGGATTACTAAATATGGTTGAAATGGAACAGAGATTGATGTTGAGGATTAGAAGAAGACAGCGGAGATTTATTGAGCATGTGGTGAGAAAAGGAGGATTGCAGCAGCTTGTGCTTGAATCAAGAATTAATGGAACGAGACTGAGAGGACGTCAGATAACTGCCTATCTGGGAGGTCTGGCTTCGACTACTGGATGTAGAACAGGAGAGACTGCGGCGCGGGCTGGTGACCGGGATGGTTTCAGACACATGATAGCCAGCGTTAGCCTCTGACATGAAGTTGTATTTGTAGTGACAACTCCGTACAGGTGCCAAGCTCGATACATTCCAATATGCAGAATTTTAGTGTATTTATAATTGCTCTTTGAAGTCGTTGTTGGCATCGCCGGCGTCCACGTTGCGTAAAGTTCCTAATATCAGGAGATCCGAAAGCCCTACTCACCTCTAGGGAAGCACCGACCCAAAACGAATAACAGGTATCAACTGGTTTGTTGGGCCGACCCTGAAAGCCACCCTTTTGCCGATACATACACCATCTTTTCAGACGTTCGAGTTCTAGCTTCGTAAAAGATGATTCTAAACGATTCATCAGTACTAGGGATGCAATAGCACAAAATGTCGACCCCCCTGAAAAAGTAAACACCTTCTATTGTGACAACAAATCAATATACATTATGCTCTGGTCCAAAAAATAAATAGAATATTTATATCCTGTTTTGTCCAGTACTAAGGAAGAAATAGACTAAAAGTTGAACCAAAGATTTTAGAGTGGATTGATTTGAGGAAACTTTAAGGAAAAGTAACAACATTTGTTTGTTTTATGTTGTGTGTACGGTCAAAAAGCTAAATCCTTTACGAGCCTCGTGGCCCATGAAGCCGGCCTTTATTTCCGGTTTTTGTAGTGTTAAGCGGATGAGAGTCTATGACTCCCCCTGGACGGGACACTAATCCATCGCAGGTTAGCTCCCAGCAGATGCTGGTACTCATTTACTTACCCCGGGAGGATGGAAAGCTCAGTTGGCTTAGGCGGAAAAGAAGGCCACACAAATTTTCGAGTCTCGCAGACTGCCGGAATCGAACTTGGGACCTTGTGGTTGGAAAGCAGAGATCTTACCAACTGCGCCAACCACGTCCGCCCTTGACTATTGTCAAAGATCACAAGAAATGGCCTAGACCCGATAGTAAGATGGCGTGCGCGATTTCTCACTTTTGCAGATTTAACGTCTGGTTCTGCCATTTTTTGTCTCAAATATCGCTGTACGGCCCCAAAAACCTCATACTAGTCAAACTACTATGTCATGCACTATTGTTTTGTACTGTTGTAGTTGCTATCAAATTATTTTATTTTCTTAAAAGGTGTTTCACAAGGAGAGCAAGTTCTCAGCGCTACTTGGTAACGAGGAACACAGCGATGAAGACCAAACAAAGGATAACAGTTCATAGAAACGATGAGCTGTGTGGCTGATTAATCATTCGAATTAACTCGGTGATCTCCTAATTGCCTGAGCAGGCATCAATTGTTAAATGATGATTCTTTCATGATGCAAGCCTTTTATACACAGATATTGAAAAAATTGAATTATATTATTCTTATACGTTATAAGTTATTAAGAATTGAATGCATTTTCCAATTTGTCATGACGACAGACTAAGAATTAATTTTGTCAGGGCTATTTAGAACAATAATAAATATATCAAGCGTTTTGTTTAAGCTCTTCGACCGTTTTCTCTCTCCCCCACTTGTTATTTTTGTACGCTTTCACACATTTATGTATCTATTCCTCTCATTTCTTCCGCCTTTGTAGCGATCGCAAAATAGGTCTTCTCCCGCTACGATTGTTACGATAACCTTGTCAAGTTAAAAGCTAGTTGGTTTTTTTCTCACTAGTTTACATCAAGTTTGTTGGTGAAACAGTTGCAAATAGACGCCATTTTTAGTTGTTACTAGCCAATGTTTTCAGTATCAAGGTTACTATAGTAACAACGTTCAAGATTGCTTTATTTTAACCTGGTTATGTTGGTCATTTTATTCAGCTTATCGAGGGAAACATTTTGTAAAAGCGAAGGAAATGTTTGGAACAGGTATCAGTTGACAATCACGCGTAAAAGGAATTTTGATTGATAGTGAAGGATTACACTTAGTCCTTTTGGCGTTTTAATTTGGATGACAGATCTCGTTACATCCCAGAGAGATGCGCTATCAGAAAGAAGATAGAATCCAATTGCTAAATGTTTCCTGGAATTACCAATAGTGTTGAATTCTCAGTATATGACCTGGTACTCTTTTAGAATATTTTAATCTTCTGTTTCAAAGACTTTTATTTAGCATACCAGGTAATTGACTGAAGTTAACTCCACTTAAAGAAAGGACCTTAATTTAGATGTGTCAAACCTTCTATGGAACGCGGAATACTGGTGGCATTTGCTCAGAAAACTGTTTTATTGTAAATTGGTATCTGAAGATGACAAAATGGAATTGAATCCGTTTAAATCTTTACAAAACCTAAAAACGTATTTTGAAACTTATTTTAAGGGTGTTGTAATAAATATACGCTTAAAGCAAACAAACCTTGTTTTATGAGCATTATGAGCTGTTAGCAAATTATTTGTATTGTATTTTAGCAAAATCCAACTAATAGGCTATTATCAATGCTGCGTTCTTATTGGTTGAACTACTAGTAGGCTATTTGTTAGCCTACTAGTAGCGAAAACTGCTGGCCTAGTGAACCAAAACAATGGCGGCTGAATTGCGTTTTCCTAAAGTTTCGGATGAGTTTTTGAGCTCATTATTACATAAATCTATACCAAAATCCGCAAAGAAGTCAACTAAATGTGGAATGAAGATATTTAACGGTAGGAATACACAAAACACAAAATAAATTTGAACTGTTGACTGTAAATGTTACCGTAAATTTGACTCCTTTTGCAACTACTGTTTTTATCGTCTTTTTGACAAACTAAAATGACTGAGTATCTATATCAGAATAGTTTTCACGCAAAACAAGGTTTGAAACTCTGATAGAAGAGTTGAAGAAAGAAGAGCTAAATGACTGCCTGAAAGGTTTTCTTTGCCGCTGTGAAGCAGAAAGACGGAAAAGATTTCAAAGTTACGTCTAGTGGGTATGCCTGGCCGTATTTGTAATGTTTTGACGCAAAAATAAAATTAAAATCTAGCTTTAACTAGCGAAAGATGTTTTGTCCTCGATATTTTTTGACCAACTAGTTGGATTTTACTAAAATGATTATTCCTCTCGCCCTCATGGCCTCTGAGTCCGAATAGCCCATTCAGCCTTATGGTCTATTAACTCGGAGCCCGTCGGGCTCGAGGAATAATTGTTAAATATACTTTGCAAAGCTAAATCCTTGTGCAAGCCAAGTGTCTGATTGGACCTGTTGGTATCTTCAGGTCCTAGATTGTTTAGATGGTGGGCGGGACACTAATTCTTGCTGTGTAGCCATCAGGGTACTCATTTACCAACCTGGTCAAAACAGACAGTTTATTCAGCTGCCGATAAAAAGGTCGCAATTATTTAAATCTCGGCGAGCCAGGCATTTAACCCGCGACAAATCTTTCACAGTAAATTCTGTAACTGTGCCTGCCATGTTGGCGTTATAGTCTGTTACGTTCAAAATCAAAAGCTTTAATAATCTTGCTTGTTCTCTGGTGGGAGCATTTTTGATGGCATTCGTGACGTCTTCCTTTCCTTCTTGTGAAAGCATTTCCAAGGAAGCCTCGTGACATCTTGCTGTCAGATGAAAGCGTTTCCAAGGAAGCCTTGTGACATCTTGTTTGTTCTCTTGTGAAAGCATTTCCAAGGGAGCCTTGTTGCTTCTTACTTGAGTTCTGTCGGTAGCATTTCCAGAATTCCTGGTTTCTATCTTTTGATTGCTCGTTTCCCATAAACTTGAGTTTTTGTAGACAAATGTTCACTATTTCTGGCCTTAAATCTTTCAAGCTAATCTTTGAGAGATCAAAATTTTAGTTCACGTTACGGTTAAACCACCCTTATTTAGTGTCACCTACACCAGACACAAGGAGTGTGCTTACAGGTCCGAATCCTTACAGCAATTTCAGCCCAAATAATTTTAAGGTCGGAACACACGAGGGAGCTTGCTCCTGCAACACGCTCCTGTAACATGCTCCCGGAGCAAAGCTCCCTCGTCTGTACCAAGGATTTCATGCAAAAAAATTGTTGCGGGACAAATATTTGCTCCCGGGTTTTGCTCCATTGAATCAAACTGGTTAAATATGAGGGAGCCAGGAGCAAATCTGTTGCGGGAGCGTGTTGCAGGAGCAAGCTCTCTCGTGTGTATTGGCCTTTATTCTAGGATAATTCTTGCGTGTGTAGTTTTTTTATAAATATACTGGTGAGTTAAGCAAGAAATTTTGAGAAAATCGCGTGCTATGTAGCGGTTTGAAACCGTTTCAGTTTGGTTGCATCTGGAGGTAATAAGGGCTGAAAATTTTATTTTTTTGGCTAATGTTAGGAAAAACTCGACTCATCAAATATTTTTATAAAAAGAGAAAAAAAAGGACAAAACGGGATAATGAAACAAAAATAGACAATAACAAAGTCAAGATTTACGAAGACAAGAGTGAAGAGAAATTCTTTGAGCTTTTTGCTAAATAAAGAAATGCTTTCATAAACAAGAAGCATTATCGTTAACTGAGCTACCTAAATAAACCTTCACAGTGAGTCGAGTGGCGCCGCATAGGACTGGGCTACACATTTTGTCTGGACGACAAGAAAGGGAAATCAATGCTGTTCACATAATTAATGTGAAACCAACGCTTGTTTTTGAGTCAGTGAAAAAATTACTGACTCAGGTGGGATTTGAACCCACGACCTTCGGGTTACTAGACCACCGCTCTACCAGCTGAGCTACTGAGTCAACTGAGAGGGGTGTGTGAGTTACAAATCTTATCTTCGTGAACAGAACATTTCTACGATTAAACACACAGCCATCAGTGTTAATGACACTATGAGAATAAGTGTTTCGATTGAATATTTCAATCATCATCAAGGAATTACATACATAATTAAAGTGAAACCAACGCTTGTTTTTGAGTCAGTGAAAAAATCACTTTAATTATGTGTGTAATTCCTTGAGGATGATTGAAATATTCAATGCTGTTCTATGACTAGAAGATTGTATTTTATAACTAAGAATCAGTATATCTCGTGCCATCCTTGCGATTGTCGTAATTCGTAGACCTCTAATGATAGGTTGTTTCTCAACATTTTGGAATTTTAATCTTTTACTCTTTTAAACAATATTTTCAAATCCTGGTAGGAGAAATTAATAAAGCACGTGGCCGTGGGAAGGACAGCAGCTAGAGTTTTCTGAGTCGCTGGAACTCACGCACTTAATTGGCTGAGAAATAAAATCTGGCAAATGCTGTTTTTTAATAACTTTCGTAGATTTCGAGTTTTAAGACTTTTTTTTAAAATAAGATTCTTATAAGGACTTCTGAGTAAAGTAAAAAAGACTGAATTCGCACTTTTGGAGTAATATATTACATGGAGCGTCTGGTTGTCTGAAGCACTTAGAAAATAGGCGTTTCCGTATTAATATTTTGGGTCACGTAAATGACGGTTTAAAATTTATTCAAAACCGCATGAAACAGATTAAAAATTTAATGTGTATTTCACACGCATAAGTTTCATAGGGTTAGAATCGCGCATTTCGGAAAATCTTCCTTATACATTTATTTTAAAAATAAATCAATTGAGAATGTACGGTAGTAATAATGGAGTCGAAACCAATTGTAGAATTTAAACACAATTTGAGAGTCCTGCTGATGAACAGTAACCGTTTTGCTATTTTTTTCAGATATCTACTTCTTTGAATTTAATTTGAAATCATAATATAAATAAAACGTATTTTGCGCGCCTTGACCTCCATGGAAAATGCGCGATTTAGCCAAATATAATTTTTCTCTTAGCACCAACCGTGTTGGCGCCCCACGGAGTCGGTGTGTATCTCCAAGACGTAAACTTGATTAATTAGTTGACAGGTCTGTAATATACATTACGTATACATACAAATCCAAATTAAAACCAGTTCACTCAAGTCATGCAGTTCAATTTACAAGAAGATTGGAGATGATAGTTTTTGATTTGCTAATGAAACACAACTGTCTTTTGCCTAAAATGTTTAAAAAGACACCGCGATTGTTTTACGATAAAACTGTAGCAAAAACGGCACATTCTAGAGATAGCACTGTCAGTCCATTAACTTGTATATGAAAATAAGTTAGGATTTTAAGACTTAATATTAAGCTACCGCGTCAGTCTTGAAATACCTATGCTATGAAATATTAATAAATGGGATATTTCTTGGAACTAAAATGATTTTTATTATCTCCGCCAAGGTTATGTTTTTAACGGAGTTGGTTTGTTTCTTAGTTAGTTAGAAGCATAACTCAAAAAATTTGGACAGATTTTGATGAAATTTTCATTTGTCTGTCAGAAATTGGACATGGAAGAAATGATTAATTGTTGACGGTGATTCCGAAGAAATCCTGCATTCTGGTCACTGAGTTTTTCGTTATATATAGGACTGTCATGTTACGTGGGAATCACAATATGCTTCGCGGATGTCTGCTCTCTCTGAGTGTTTTTCTAGTTAAAACTGTTTTTAAAGTTTTATTTACACGCTTTTTTCCAACGTGTGATAGATTAGCGGCCCATTCAGGGGGAATCAAAGACTCCCATCCTCGTAAGACTACAGAACCCAGACATAAGCGTCGGCCCCATGGGTCACTAGGCCCGTGAAAGATTTAGCTTTATTCAGCTTTTTTCTGATAAGAAGCATTAAATTTCGCCAAGGCTTGTTGTTTTTAATTTTTTGGGTGCGTCTTAGCATTATTTCTTCTCATTTGTTATTATTTCTGTGAGCTTATTCGGAGATTCTGTAAAGTTAAAACTAGAATTAGAAACATTTTCTATTTTTCAGCCACATTCTATGCGTTTTTCTCATAAACTGTTCTTAAATTTCAATCTGAACCTCGTTAAGTTGTTCTTATGAACTTAACTCGCATATGTCAATTGTTACATTTGTGATAAATACATATGTAAAAATTGTTGCCGGAGAACTCAAGGACGAATGCACTGCAAGTAATAGTCTAGTATAAACCTACTAATCGGTCAAAAGAGAATGTAAAAATAAAATTATCGATGAAATCTCCCAATATTGTAGCAAAACATGATTTACGACCTGTAGCCTATCACAAATAGATCTCTCTTTAAGTAGCCAATCAGAATGCAGGAAGCGTGTTGGACTATTTATTAATAGTAGGTTTATACAAAATTCTAACACATAATGATTTATAATGAAGATATTTCTGCCCGATTCTGGTTAAAACTTGTAATATGGTTGAGACAAAGAAAATGTGTATACTTATGTTCTCAACATCTCCGGCGTAGCTATAAAATCTGAACATAACCTGCTGGGTTCAGCTTGGCTTTAACTCAAGCCATCTCTCTATTCAAAGGTAATTTAATTAATTTTAAAAATTGTTGTGTGAACTTTAAACATGAACTGAAGCTTATATAACTTTGCCGCAAGCAAATTTCATTATAAGGCCGGTAAAAAAACATTAAAGATACATGCGACTGCCCACAGCTATTTGTGCATTGGACAATTTCAAACACTAACGATTAATAACCGGTAATTGCCGATTTCAATAAAAAAAAATTATTGAAAATATTTGAGAAATAAATGGTTAATGTGGTTTTTGTTTCTGCCATTTGTGTGCAGAACTAAGTATAGATGTGACCCTTTTCGAGATAAATTAAAGTAATTTCGACCTGAAAACAATAGTGACTTCTTCCACTGGCACTGTCTAAAAACATATCTTAAATATTGATATTGATATTGCAAAAGAATTATTAAATTTTCAATGATGGTAGATTTCAGAAAGTAATGGCTTTAAGTGTAGTAATTGAAAGCAAAACCAGCAACTTTGCAATTGTAATACACTATCATTTATTCAATTACGTGTAAAAGAGTTGCGAGGTCTTTTTCAGTGGGGAGGCAAGTCTCCTGACATCTTAAAGCGCGCTAATATTCTAGCAAAAATACTGTCTTTCTTTGATTGAAAATGTTAATGAAAATTTGTTTTTTGAGGCTACGACTATGTGAAAATTGTTGCCTGTTCAATCGTAGAAATCTCATTGTCACAAAAACCGGCTTTCTGGAGCCAAAATCTAATGCACACAATGGCAGCCCGCTGGTAAACAGAACTGTTTTGTAATAATTCCTGCATTATTCTTGTTATGTCTGTTAATATAAATAGTTGCCGCGATTTTTTCGCTGTACATCTTTGGGCAAATATCGAATCGTAGCTTTTCGATTTTTTCTTACTTCGCAAATATTATTATTTTTATTTACCTTAGTTAAATAAACAGGCATAGAGCCCTACGTCGTTCCTATGTTGGCGTGCTTTATCGTCGCCAACAAGTCTTGCTGGTTTTTGCCCACGGCAGTAGGCTCTGTGGCATTATCGGCAAATGTACCGGCACTAAATTGTCGGTAGCTTGTCGGGCATTATGAGAAACAGGGGCATTTTTGTGCGTACCTTAGAAAAAGCTTTTTGATTGCTTTAGAGTTGGGGTCAATTTTATATAAGTCGTTTTCATTGTTAAGCATGCACTGCATTTAAGTAATCTGCATTACCATTTCTAAGATACCTGCAGAAGTCAGAACCAGGCTTACACATCTAAATGTCGCTCAAGCATTTAAACCTGGCAAAATTTAAGTATAAACATAAAGAAACTATGTTCACACACGTGAACTAAGAACAAGAATATGAAAATTACGCATGCGCAAAGATGATTGTGTATCGTGCATGCTCTTCGATTATTATGCTAGCATCACAAATGTTAACACTGGTGAAAAAAAAACACGAAAAAAGTATAAATACAAGCACAAGGGAAACAATATTGTTTCGTTATCTTCTTGCGCTAGTTCTAGTGCTTTTTCACGCATGTTCACGGTAGATTTTCATATATTTGTGCCGTTACGCACGAACCAGGCCTTTCCTAAACGCTGTGTCTGTTTGTATTGCATGCTGGTGTGTTATAGCAGCCCTTGGTTTACTCTCAGTGACGTTTCCTGTACACGCCATTATTTAGCACTTGCATTCCTGGAAACGTAAAAGAGGGACCAAGTAAATTAACTCCGGTCAAACCTGGTTTAGTTCATACCGTCTGAATTTATTTTCAGCGATTGTCTAAAATAGGCACCCGGTGTTTGTTTTATTTTTTATGTTTATTTTTTATACGAATTCTGTAAAATCATTTCGTGAAAACCATGGATTTTCATTGTTAAGAATCTTAGCTTCCGGATATAATACACTTTTTATAAGAATTTTGTTTTTCGGACCGACGCTAAATATTCTTTGCGAATATTCTTAATTTCGTGACATGGAATTCCGTATTTAAAACGACTGTCGTATCGATCTAAGAAATTTTTAATTATGACTGTGGATCTGAATATGACATCGCTTTGCTATTTAGCATAAAAGTGCAATTATAATACCTGTAACTGCTGTAATGTTTTTTTAAACATGCAAAATCGAATCCTCGGCATTTATTCTTGAAATTTTCTAAAAATATGGCCAATTCAGCCTCATCAATCTTTTTAAAAAGCACATTCTTAGAAAAAAAGAGCTTAATATTAAATTGCTTTTGATCATGATCATTATTATAATATAGTCCGTTGAAAGCTGCGCGGACTTATGGCTATGTGTTAATATCAGCAAGGTTTTTAATTTCAATTATGGTGAAAATTATTGTTTTTTTTTTTAAATATAAACAGAACTGGAGTTTAAGGTCAGTTATTTTGAGACTGCTGTTTTAAATATACTTATATAGTGATCATGTTTTTGATAGTTTGGCGACACATTATATTTTTTACATGATCTGAGACTGTTTTTGCTCACGTCGAAATATGTAAATACAAGAATGAAAGCGTAAACTAAACTTAATGAAAGAAACAACTTTGGTGGTAATTGAAAAATTAGCTTCGGTTGTATTTTTAAACATTTCAGTTTCCAACTTGGAAACTTGAACCCATACTGATTCATTTAAACTCTCACTTTTTCATTGCCAAATGTCTTAGACGCTTCTTTATAAGAACGAAGCTCTAATTGGCCAAAATTTAAGAGCAGTTTAAGAACAATCCCAAGCTGAGGCTCCGAATAACTACGAAAACGTTTTGCGTAGAGAATAACTAAAATTCATGAATTAACTTAGCAACACAATACAAACAGCATAAGAAGTTTCAAGGGGTTTTTCACTCATTCTAAAAGAAGAGGCGCATAGCCTTGTAAATGTAATGCTTTGATTGAATCTATTATGTTTTTCTTCAATTTGAGCTGCTAGAAATAACAACAGAATTAAGAACAATTTGAGGCTGAATTCATTAAAAAGGTAAGAACAATGCATGGACGTTAGAGACGGGGGGGGGGCTAGGAGATCTTTAGCACAACTAGTAGCTACAAAACGTTATTTAAATTGCTATCGAGCGAAGCTGTTCATTCTTTTTCGTGTACTCTGCCTCAAGCCCTGATCTGCCTTGACGCAAAAATACCCAAAAGTAAATAGAAATAATCTAAACTTTTGTTTTTTGTTTACACACATGCAGGGTCATAACTCTTTGCTTTCACAAGTTTTCAGTCTGACGACCAATGTCCATTGAAACTCTTTCCCGTATTCAATTTTAAAACAATTTCTGCATGCTTCCTTTGTTTCAATGTCTAGTTTTTCGGCTATATCTTGGTCGTGACGATAGAAAAACTTGGGAAAGTTGGCAATACACACTGATGACCATTTTATTAGCCTTGACTGCTATATAGTTTTTTCAACTGTGTAGTCATCGAAAGTACATTTGTCCAAGACTATTAAGACAAACAAAAATTTGTAAACATTCGATATGACGATATTATAATTTTGCGTTATTTAATAACTATTTCTAAGCCAACGGTGCGTTTGATATCAATCTATTTATTATCGTTTATGTTGTACATCCCTTAAAATATCAAACAAACAAACTTTATTCCATTAACATCAAAGAGAGATACATAGGGAAAACTAAATTCAAAAAATAAATAACTGAAGCATGAATAATTAGCAGCACACCATGAGATAGTTTTAGTCCCCCATTACAAAAAACACTCCGATCTCCCTGCAATGACCCTCGTAAAAGAGAAGTTGTTATGCATGGGAACTGATCTAAACTGGGACTGAATGAGTTAAACTAAAATTATATGCTTCGCGTTCAATATATAATATCACATATACCGCGTTATTTCTAATAGAAAGTCAGTACTGCGAGTATACCATTTCTGTGTCAGTAGTGATAACGGACACTAGCGTCTAACGAGTCAAAAATTGGATTTTATAGACTGTCAGGCGTAACTCTCAGAGTACCGAAATTCTGAAGACATCCTTGAATTGACTTTCGATACAGTATATGGACTTGAACAGCTAGTCGTATGTATCACATATATTCACTGCTTGTGACACTCGAACATGACACTGAATTGTGAATAGGAGGGCTATACTCCGTCCGCTCGCAGCAAGAAAATTGACCTTTTTAATCGATTCATTGTCTTAAAAATGAAAAACTAAGCCACATGTATTGAAAATATTCAACCGGTCTGCATAGATGAATTTTTATTTTAAGCTGGTAGTTTTAAAAGGATTTTAACTGCATTTTTACCTCACTCAGTAATATCGTAAAATCATACAAAACAGCGCATGCAATTCGACTGCTGTTTTTATTTCAGTTTTTTCGTAAATCAAGAAACAGAAGTTGAACGATGAATAATTTATGTAGTTACGTCAGTTTGTTAGGAAACCTAGTTTTTGTGGTGATATCTGTTCCAAGTCCGTTAACATTCCATTTTTACAAAAAGAATATAATGTTCTATTCTTATTTTAAAATTCTTTTTAACTTTAAAACCTTATAATTCGCGCTTCAGTCCTTTTGTTTCACTTACCATGAAGTGAACGTTAATTATATTATAACATGATGTCCACTTAGGTGCTATAATGGAAGGCCGCGCAAAAAATTATGAATTAAAAATAACTTGGAAATTAGAAAATTCGTGGATTCCAAATGCAAAATTTGTTTCTTTACGTAAAAATAGATCGGAGTAGTAATTAGCATAAATTGAAAATTGGGGCTTAATTTGCTTGAAGAAGCCAACGTGAGCCGTGTATCAGACGGTGATAAAACACAAAGAAGATTCAGTAGAACACAAGTAAAATGTCGATGTGACTCAAACGCCTTGGGTTGGGTTCCGTTGTTCAAAGGTGGGTTAAATTCAACCCTGGATTAAGCAAAAGTTACAGCTGCAATTTTTTCGCCACGGAAAAGATTACGGTTCTTTTAAAATACTCTTCAGGTTTTTCTTGGAAAAAACTTGTAAATACCAATTTTACAGATCAAGTACATCTAATAAAAGTCAGAAACAAAACCATGGGTTTAATATTTAATCCTGGGTTAGCGCTAACTTGCTTTTAAAGAACCGTTGGGCCCTAAGTGTTTTATCACATGCAGTCTAATAGTAATAACTGAATATATGTATTCTATGCTTTGTTTAACAAATAAAGAACCCTAAGATAATCGAAAAAACGTCCTTTACTGTTTTTCGTCACCCGATATTTCGTTAGAGATGGCAGAAAACATTTTATTGGAAGACACTTAAGATGGAGTTCTCTGCAAAACAGCAGAAAGTAAGATTTGAAGACGAGAGTAATTCAAATAAAAGCGTAATGCTTGTGGGATATAGCTATGAAGGTAAATATCAAGTGTAGATAGCACAAATGTGTTAGTAGCTAACTTGAAGCCACGATATAGGGCACTATAGCCACGTTGGTAACAGGCTTTACCCCTAAATCTACCGTAAAGATTGTGAGCTTAAGCTTGATTGCTAGCAGCCATGGACAGCTGTTTTGGCCTTTTTAGGCCTCATCAGTATGGCATAGCTAGCAAACAGACTCAGGTTCCCAGGAAGAACATATGTTAGGAGTGTTAACTGTCGAGAAGTTGCGTTTAATTTGTCGAGCGGAGTGTAAAATCTATGTCATAAAGCAAATAAAGAACCAGGCGCCGTGTATTAGACTGTGATTAAAATCTCCAGACATTTGAGAACACTCAACAAACGTGGAAGACACTTGCCCGTGGCTCGTGCTCTAAAATATACGTGGTGCATGCTTATTATAAACTCCTTAGGCTTCTTTATAGTTTATTTGTTAAGTAAAACATGTTTTTTGACCAATCAGAGCTCACGCAGTGTCCCATCTACGCTATAAAATGGTATATTTGATTTAGTCGATTTGGAGAAAAAAAAGTTATTTGCGTTGAGGGTCTTATGGTTTTTTAAATGAAAAACAGCTAATATTTTCAAAGCATAATGAAGGCACCGGAAAATTAGTAGCCGCAGTGTCAGTTTACTTAAACCTTGGAGACATTCTGCAATTTTTCTCGCGCTAGCTCGCAATAAATCTTTGTTGCTTTGGAAAATTGCAGCGTTTATCATTGTACAAAAATTTCAATGAAAGTACGATATTTCCAGTAATTCAAACGGCTTGATCGGGTGATACTGTAATTTTGTCTCATGCAGGCAACACGACGGAAAACAAAAATTGAATTCCGACCGCGAGAAAATACATTGTCGATACTACTTTCAATAATGATTTTCCTTAAGCAAAATTCACATCACGCAAAAAAGTGGTGCAAAATTAACTCCGACATTATCTCGAAACATTAGCAATACAATCACGTACATAAACTTTATCAATATATTTCAAAAACCTGTTGCAATTTTGTCATCGTCCGAACTGTTATTCATGAAATAGACAACACAATTTGAAAAGAATTAAAAAATAAAATTCGATTTGCAAAACTTAACAGTAACACTAGCACATTTGAATGCGGATGTTGATCACAGATTTCTTAGTTTTCCGATTTTAAATTTATTTGATTTCACCCGCATCCGTAATTTGCTGTTATTCATTATTGCATTTTAAAATTCAAGTAATCTCTCGTGGTATACTTTTGTCAACATTAAGATCAGAGCAAAATAAATTAGACCGCTTCTTATCAAATTTCATCTGTGTGCCATCTGTACGTATTTGACAAGAAAATTAGTTTGGGTACATCAAATAGTAATTTTAATTTTTTTCAGACATTTCATGGCAGAAAACTCCCTATATTTTATTGACTTAAGCTTGAAGCGGTGCCGCCAAATTTCATCTCACTGGAACCGGAATTGCTTTCAAGAAAACAGGATAAGTTGCTTTCAGAAACTGGAGACTGACCTGTCAGATAAAACACTCTTTTATAATGGCCAAAGCAAATTAAAACTTTACGATTTCAGCTTTCATTCACAGAGGTGTGCACAAAACTATTAGATTCTATGAGGCATTAATTTTTTAAAAATTAAATTTACTTAAAGTTATGAGATGATATTCATAAGCAACAAAGATAAACTTAAAATTTATATACAACTCAACAAATTGAGCATGACTCGACATTAAATTAAAAAGTGAACCTTATAACAAACACAGTGAAAGTTATAACAAACCAGAAGCATATTTCTTGTAGCGTTACTATACTTCCCGAGCCGGTAAGCCGCAAGGCTTCGTCTTTTTTAAATAAATGTTAAAAGAAATGAAAATAAAAGAGTAACAGCACATGCAATATATTTTTTAAAAAACTTTTTTTGTTTTATCAGATTTTGTTCTGCAACTCTGTTAGAGTTATAAACGTGAGATAAGCCATTAAATATTTCAATTTGTTTTATTTTCTGAAAACGCGGTGTATGCACAAAATTTGCCAATTCGAAAAACAAGTTGTTTCTTTTGCCTACTAACAAATTCATAAACATCAGGTTTTCTTTGTGTTTTAATTCTAGATTTTAATATAGTGTCTTATAAAACGGAAATTGTATGAAAACCTTTAATGGCCGACCGATGTCTGTCGTTTGAACACTCGTCATCATAAATGTTTTCATTTCCCGGTTCACTTTTATCAAAATATTGCAACATTTCGTAGAGTTAACGACATCGCTGTTTGAAGATAAGAAATGCTTGGGATTATTAAATGTTTGCATGGTGATTTTGTTTCCTAACACAAAGCTTTGTTATTGCTCAACAAAATTAAAACACATTCAATCGAATAAACATAATTTGTAAAGGAAATAGGAATCATGAAATGCGGCCTTGTTCTTAAGGATATACACATATTCTTTTTATAAGAAACTTCTTTAGACCTTCAATTTCAAATTTTCTTAAGGTTTGACCCGACTTAGCTCTGAAAGTTTTTAAGGGTTTCTTAATTTCTTGACTGAGCACTTCATCCGTGAAACAGACTAAGTTTCATATTAAGTGATTTTTCTTATAAAAATACGTACACTTGGTATCCGAATTGATTTGAACTGAAGCACGACTTGAAATGCTCAGGTTTCGAGAAAACACGATAGATAAAAAGAGTTGAGTTAAAACGATGCTTTAAAAACGCAAATATAAGTTTCGCTGAATCAAACTGCGTCTCAATGAAATTTAATAGAGCATTGAGTTTCTCGCCTGAAGATTTCTTTCAATTGCTGAATGCAATTTGCACGGTCTTGAGTCTATACAAACAGAACTGAACACAATTGTGTCATATTGTTTACACAAGGTTTAATCGTTTTCCACACCTCCAGGAAAGCGACCAACAAATGAAGTTCTTACTCTTAGCGGCGTACTTTTCACCAACAGAAATAGCATTCAAATATATTCAACCATTTCGCTAATTGCTTAAAACAAAACGCTGGTTTCTTGCCGTTATCATATCTCACGCTGTGTCAATTATTTTACCTTGCTCTCCCAAGAGAAGTGAGATTGGAAGTCAAAGCGCAATTTCTGCCGATGGAATTCTTTCCCGCGGAGCATTCTAATGCAAAATAAGGATTGTTTAAATTGTATCTCACAGCTGTGAGCCGTGTTGATATTTACTTTATTCACTGGCCAAGCGTTATCTTACAATGGTTCATTAATATGCTTTATAACCTGCAATGTTACTGGAGTGGAAAACACACTAGTTCATTCTAATCACCCAAATAAATCTCTTGTCACTCAAGACAACAAGGCCAAGAGCCTTGTGAATTAGAATTGGCTCACGTGATTGTCTTTCGGTCAGAAACACAAACAAATGTTAACCCAGACCTGATCACGAGTGTTGACAGATACATAGCCTAATAGCCGCTAAACCACGGAATCAATATAGATTGCTTTCACTATGTGACAAATGCTCTCTCGTTGGTAGCTAAAGTGGCCTTGAACTTGATTGCGTTCATTTACGGTAGTTGTTGAGAGTGGCATTATGTCTTTAGTAGCGGAGATAGGACAGAAAAGATATCGAAATTCACATTGTTTATTTGCAAGTGTCCCGTTTAAGAGTCAGTTGAATTCATCACAAAACCAACAGCGAAGTCACAGTACGATATCACTATGAAGACGACTAATTGCTAGTTGCTTTTACAAGGAAAGTACAACTAATTTGCATAGACATACATAGGGAAGTTGATCATTCACACGAAAGAGTCAAAGCAGTTGGCAGTGAGTTAGATCTCTCTGTTTCGTGTCTAAAATTAATATTTTGAGTGCTGCTTCAACACCTGAAACAAATATGGTGTCTGCAAAACGATTTTTGATCTCCAATTGCTTCTGGTTTTATACAAGGTTTAGAATTCGATGGCTCTCTTTATTGATGCTTCTCTTTTTTATTTATATATTCACATTTGTGTTGGCAAACTTTCGCGATATGAAGTATTATCTGATTCTGTTTTCAAAGACTAAATCATCAAAATTACCGACTGACACAAGTCTGAAATTACAAAACGACGCGTTGATGAAAGTAAACTATAAACTAGCGTGGATTAGGACAGAAACAAGTCAGGATTTGCTAAGCAGCTTGCAGATAGCGAAAGGAGAGACGAGCGATTCAGACCAATTTCTTGTCATCGATGACCGCGTTAATAACAATAAAATTGCTGAACAGACGGATAATGACAACATCAAAATTGAAGACAATCGTCGGAAACGTAGGAGAAAATTTGTATTTGTATTTCGCCATTATGAACAATTGGGAATGACAACAAACAATCTTCTTGCTTTGGCTTCATTCGGGAAGTTTGAGAAACGTGAAGTTATAGCACCATTTGTGAACAATTCTCGAATGTCGGGATTGCCTGGCGGGGTGAGCCATCATCAGAGGAAACAGTCTGCTGTGAATTTCGCGCCATTAAACTTTTACTATGACATGGATCACTTCAATACACAACTTAGAACTAGAGGATATAGCACGTTTGCAGGTCTACAAGACTTTGCCGCTAGCTGTAATAAACGAATTAATATACTTGTTCACTTTCTCTACCGCGATTCAACCTCTATGCAGCAGCTGACAAGTTGGTATGGCCTTCAGGAAAATGAAGCAAGATTTGTTTACCGCCAAGCTCGTTCAAATTCTGGTTGGATACAATGTCCTTTTATAAAAAAGTCAAAATTAGCGCGGCAGCTGGGGTTTAAAATAAACCGTTACATATGTGTTGACCCCGAAATAATAAAATCTGTAGACGAGCTAGAAAAAAAGGTTTTGAAGCAGTGTGCTTGTTTAGGAATTGTTTTATGGAAAGGAAATGGAACGAACCGCTGCCATTTTCCCTTATATCCATTAATTAATACCCCCATTCGTTTATCAGATATAAAATTTAATGCTGGCCTTCTTCAAGTTGCGGAAAAATTCGTCAAAAAATATTTGAGAGAAGACTTCATTGCAGTTCATGTGCGAGCAGAAAGACATTATCTCTGGAAAGGTATCAACGTGACATTACGCTGTATGGGGAAACTTGTTAAGCGTGTTCAGGAAGCACAAATGAGGTACAAAATATCAAAAGTATTTTTAGCAACTGATTTAACAGATTATGGTTCGGATACTTTAATAAACGAGGGTAGTGACAGCGAAAGAACGTTCCTCTTGAGATATTTGCTCAAATCCTTGAATAGGCCTGTGCAGTTTATTCCCGCTGGTATTCTATACGACACTGGAGCCATCGCGATAATAGAAATGCACGTTGTTGCTGCTGGTTCGCGTCTCTTCACGCTGGGATCAGGTAATTTTCAAAACTGGATTGTAGATTTGTTCCAGCAGCGACACGATGCCCGCAGAACGCACAGAATGTGTGAGATGAAGTGATTCAATTCGAAATCTTTCAAGTGGATTAACGATTTCCGGTTGTGTTGTTAAAGCTATCTTTTAAAACAACAACAAATTATTGCTGGTAAAACAATTTATTATGAAGTATTATCGACCCTCTTAAGCCCGTGTTACAAAATCTCTAAAACACATTTTCTAGAACCGACCTCGTGGCCTTCGGTCTCATGTCGTGCCGCATGCTCGAAGGGTTTATACCCAAATTTGAATAAATCTCCGCAACACTGTATGTGGAAATTCTTTTATAAAAAACAACGGTGTTTCATCATATTTTGATCCTTAAGTTAAAGTTTTTTTTTGCAGATTTGTCACGAAAGTACAAGGAACCCCTTGTACGTACATTTATTTTATGAAATAAATTTTTGAGATGGATTTGGAATCGAAATTCCCCATGTCATTCGCATCATTTCAAATCATGTAGAATCACATACGTTTCTGTCTTGCAATATGCAACATAATCTAATCTAACTTTATTTTGTTGAAACGAATATTTCATTTTTTCCATTGCTTAAGAGGCGGGCTTTAGCTGAATTTCTTGTTACATTAGATTAGGAAAATATATACAAAAGTCAATAAGTAGTAATTGATGAGTGATGTTATCAATCGAGATTGAGTTTGCATGATTATAAAGTCATTAAAAACATCACTTTTCACTCATTTTATTTTTCCGTTTGTAATCGATGCAAAACGATTCATGCTTTTGATTTGAATAAAATTGTCAGAAAAGTTTTGCCAGCATAAAATTTGTAACCAAATGGGAGAACTATATATCTTGCGTGTTCTACATCACAGATAAAAAATGTCTTCTCATTAAGGTATATACAGTGCCCCATATCTGTATTATAGTGTTGACAAAAATTTAGAAAAAGATATTTATTTGCCTTTGTATTTAATACTTTATTTAAGTTGCGATCGCAGCTTTAATTTTTTCTTGTCAATAAATTAGTTTATATTATAATTGTTATTCTGTAATTTGGATTCTTTTAACAAATAAAATGAGTTACGTTTCCGAGTTTGTAGTGTTCGATGTTTACTTCACCAGATAACTTAGAAAAAGTGATATTCATTTTTATGACTCTATACGCGCTTCTTTATAAGATCAGTAAATTGTCCGAGTTTCATTGTTTTCAATTTGTTTGTTGCTTCAGCCACAATTTAGTCTTAATTGGTTCTTGTTTCTGTTTGCAGTTTAAAATGACAAAACATATTAAAACAAAAGACGGGGAATTGGAAAAACAGAGCTGATCGTATTTTGTGAATCATGTTATCATTCGGGAACTGATAGCAGATATTTGGATGTAAATTCGTGCTGTTGTGTTTTTACTTGTGAACATTGCGAACGTAGATTACAAGATTCAGTGAAGGTTCTACTAGAAATATTTTCACTTCCTTTCAGAGTTTGCCTGAGGTTGTTATTAAATTGTTACTAATTTGCAACCTTTCTAATTCTCGTTCTGATAAAGTTGTTCTTATATGCGACTGCGAGTACATGGTTTGCACAACAGATTCAATCCGTCAACAACTTTCTTTTGTACCCGCCAACTTATATTACGTTGTATCGATTAAAATGCAATCTAGTAAATCTTAGTAAGAGCAGAGAAGTTCCATGTAAATAGAAACACCATAATAGCAATATTACTGAATACTGATCGGATTGATAAAAAGAGCCGCACTGGCTGTCTGCATGCAATAAAATAGAAAGTTAAAATAGTCAGACAGCCAGACAAATCATTTTGATTTCGTTTTCGAATTATATTACCATACATTCTAACTAAGAAACAAAAACAAAGATTAATAATTTTAAAACACCGCGCCCGACCAAGCCGCGTGGATGGAGAAAACATACTTTACTGAAGAACACTAAACTCAGTAGTATTTCTTGGCCAACTGCTTCTCAGAGCGGCACCATCACCATGCAGCAAACTTCAAAATTTACAAGATTCAGTTGTGTGAATAGCAACCTTCCTGAATCAGACTATTATAGCTCTGATAGAGACGTTGAGCGTACTTCTTATTAAACAGACTGCGACTTTGCTCATACAAAACAACCTCTATATGTTAAAAGAAAAAAAAGAAAAAAATGGGATACTTTCAAGTTCATTTTGCTGAGATAAAAGTGTCCATTTGCATTGCAATATTGTCTGATTGTAATTCAGTGTCCTTGAAACAACTTCACTTGTTAAAGTTAAACGAGTACTTGAGACGCATGTCTCTAGAGGGCTGGGTTTCTCCCCTATTGAACCGCCGCCACCTAGACGTCAATGAACCAAGCATCGAACACAAAGTGAAAGCGTCTTCGTCAAAATAGCGACTACGTTGTTCTTTCTTATTCGGTAGTCAGCAAGAGCAGTTTATTTTCATGGTTCAGTACATAAATGGTTGTATCTGTGTGCACAACATCACTGAAGAGTGTATGTTCTTATACTTATGTATCATGTTAAACTCAGTTCACAAATGTTTCTAGAATATTCTCCAGACTAATCAATCAAGCTTCCCTCCCAAAAAGACAGTTAATATTTAGTTCTTTACCACTGGCTTCATTTACAACTTTACCTTTCTTTGAAGTCAAGAATCGCATTTATTTCTGACTCTTAATTTACGAATTAACATTCTTTAATAATAGAGAGCAAAAAATGTTAAGGGTTTTACTAGTGCTTTTGTATTTGACATTGCAATTAGCTATAAACAATTTTAATACTGAAAAATATGAAGAATTTGTAGAAATGTTGCATGTATTAGATTAAGAGTATAATATATAGTCACTCTGCGATAAAAAGTTTTCTTTTTTAAGAGTTGATTGCATTGAGTTACTTTAATTGTCAATAAAAACCTGGTAGTTACTTGCGCTATATGTACTATGAATAGACAAACGTTTTGGCATCTTGTAAATCAAATAGTATTTTCAAAACTATTAAACAATTAGACCTCGAGGACGGATGGACTATTCAAAGTCGTAGTCCATGAGGCCGAGAGGTCTAATTGTTTTAGTATCACCTAACTAGTTGGACAGAAAAAGCAATAACCGGCAAAAAACCGGCGAATTTCGCTACTCGATGACTGTTACCGAATAGACCACTAGTAGCGTAGCCAATCAAAATGCTGGATTTACCATAGTCCACTAGTTGGGACTTGGGTGATACTAAATATGAATGGCCTCATTACCAACTAAAGCCTAGTTTATGACGTGCTGCCATATCTGCATAATATATACTACTAGGTGCTAAGCCTATACACTATATTTTGTTGCACTGTGACAAAGCCGCTCCATTTTTTTTGGCATTAACTTTGTTCAGTTTACTGTTACTGTGAAAACAGAACAAAAAATTACTGTTCGAGTAAACGTACTCGTAGTCGTAGTGTTTTCATTACACCTTGAAATACGGTTAGAAAACTTACATTTACAGCTGATTTATAATACATTTACAGTTGATATTAAATTACAGTTGATTTATATTTCATTTTCGGTGGGTATTACATTTACGGGTGATACAGCGGTGCACAATGGGTTGGACATTGAAGGGAACAAACTTCAGTTCTTATCGCAAAAAACACACGCGGAAAAATGGCGTCGGTTTGTTTTCATTTTCTCTAGATCATCCTCCAGGATGAACAACAGCCTTTATTATAACTTTTAAAGAGTAAAGCAGGTATTTTACTTCTTAGCTTGAAGATAAATTGTTTAATCACCAGCTCTGACAGAAGTTCGTTCGTAGCCGGATGGGGACTCTGAGTCCCTGTTTCTAAATATTCAATCCGACAGATTAGTTTGTCCCGCGACCGACTAAGAAACAAACAACGCTTACATCCTTACATTTCTAATAAACCATGAAAAGGTCATCCTAGCAGTGAGGTTTCTGCATGAGAAACTTAAGTGCAAAGCCTAAAAAGATACGCCTGTTGACATTTTCCCGCTATAGCTTTTGTAATCTGTGCGATGAGTCGCGAACAGTTTCATCACGAATTATATTTTATGGCCTTGGAATCTGGCGGAAAGGTCATAGCAAAATGGCATGTTTGAACAAAACTAAAGGTTTTTAGGGACTATTCATTTTTTATGAGTTGGGGGTCGGGGCGGTGGTTTCTGGGGCGGCCATCCAAAACAATTTCTTGCTAAAAGGGGGGAAAGTCATCTCAAAAATAAATAAGCAAAGAGGAGAGGCCATTCCAACCACATTGCATGGTTTAAATTTTCTTTACTTGACAATTAAAAATAACATTAACTATGGTGATATTCTTCAGTTCTATGTTCTAAGTAAACAAAACTACTTTCCCTGCTTGGCCCGTAGCCATCTTGGGGCGAACAAAGGCACTTGCCTTGGTAAGAATTAAGAAAAAATTCTTTTTGAGTAAACGAAATAATCGTGCCAGTTTACATAAACTTTTTCCATGGTAATCTAAGCTGAAAATAACAATTTTATTATTAACCCACGAGACATGCAGCAGATTTTAGTGACAAAGCCACCTTGAGCTCTGTGGCTTATAGTAAATCTGGCTAAGAATTTTAATTGCTGCCACAGAGATCTACAGTACGTAATTCACATTAAACTAATTGTCTAGTTTACATCTGAAATATTTGTACTCGTTTTATAAATTTAGTACAATTTAAGGTGGCGCTTTAAAGCTAAATTCATAATAATAGTGCATAGATTTAATTTCTTGTAGGCCTGTAACTATGACAATTTGTGAAAGCTTGACTCACTTACATAGATTATACAGTATTAAACTTTGTTTCAATTTGTACATGCATTAGGGCTTACGATTAAGACTGAACATCTTTAATTTAATACTATTTGGCGTTTCCTTAGTGTTATCACAGCGCTAAAATTACCATTATTTTGAAATCTTTGGTTTCAGAAGGGGAGAGAGAGAAAGTGTGAGAGAGAGAGGTGGGAGGGGAAATTTAAAAATTTACCCTAAATTTACAGGAATTTTAGGGAGGCTCATGAAATTTTTTTCAGCGGTAACTCAAAAACCACCGCCCCCCCTTCCCGATAAAAAATGAATGTTAGGTGTAAAATATCACATCTGTTAACCGAATAAAATGTTTTTGGGAATTAAAGTGGCATCTTGGTTATGTGTCTTAGCTTATTATTAGTTTTCAAATAATCTTTAAGTCAGAGTTTATTTTTTTATAAAAACTTCAGGGTGAAAATTGACGTTTTTATAAGAAAGTCTAGTCTTCGTCTCCCTGTTAGTTGCGTCGGGTAGCTAAGGAACAATGACTCATGGTAAGAGTAACTGTTGTATAATGTTCCGGAGCTTTGAACAGCTGTCCGCCTCTAATTCAACATAAATAACACGTTTTCTGCCTGGAATATCCCAAAATTGTCAACAACAATGTTTTCACATTTCAAATTTAGTTCAGACTCAATGCTCTAATTCTTTTTAGCACTTCGAGCTCTCAAAATGTTCTCTCAAGTTAATTGTTATATTCCAGATACCCAAACAACGTAATTTCAATACATGTCGTGACCGGGATCATATTTGCTTTAGTATAATTCCTAGCGGTGATTATAGAAATGGTGCGCGGTAATTGGTCGAGAATTTCGTTTTCTCTGGCTATAATCACTGCGCGGTGATTATAGCAATGACCGCTTTCAGATTATGTTTAAACGAGGCCCGTACGAAAAATAAAATGCTTTGTTGTTCTTCTCGAATAATCACCTCACCATTATACTAAAACAATTAGTCACCTCAGGCTCTGTGAATATCGCGATAGTAACCTCGATTGAGTTCGTCTCGGTGACATTCGCCCATATTCACGTCATCTTCGGCGACTAATTGTTAAATAGTTGGAGATTCTTAGAATCTAAAAACTAACCGAGTGTGATTGCTTGTTGTGTTTCATCATTGTTATTTTTTTTCTTATGTTTTCATTTCTGCCTCAGATTATTATTCTGTTCATATTTTGTAAGGGATTTGGGCCTCACTGTTCTTAAGTCTATCTTGATAAAAAATGGATTGCGGATTAACCTAAATTGTGCGCACAGGATGTGTATAACTCGGCTTACACCAAACTTATACGATTAAAAGTGTTTTCTTACACAAAGCTTATCATGTTGTTTCGGTAACACATAGGTTCTGAATTCGGGTGCTCAACACGGCAGCAATATTTTAGTGATTATGTAACTCCTGCAATGTTTCTAACAACACAGCTGTATGATTCACAAGTTCACTGCATGAAAGAGATCGGACTGTTGCTGATCATTTCCGCGTTTTACTAAAGCCGACCTATATAACTGGAAATGTCTAGGAAATTCTGAAAGAAACTGCAATATTTTACAGGAAAAAAAATATTGAACCTGGATTTTATCTCTTAGGGTTTCATCGGAAAATTCAGTATCACCCACAGTTTTTGCGGACAGGTAATTAAACAGAAAACAATAATTTTCAGAATCCCGCACACATGTAAATGTAAATATAAACTGATTATCTATGTCTTATCATCAGAGTCAGGACTGTGTGAAATATCAAAGTCGACACAAAAATAGCATTTGTGAAAAGCGTCAGTTAATGCTAGATATCTTTAACCGGTCATATCCCGCAACGAAAAAAGAGATTCTTACCCCAGCCCCACGCCCCCATTATCTCAGTAAAAACGAACAGCCAATGGCATTTGGCTTAGTTGGACACTGGATCCGGTCGAAATTATACATTAGCGAAAGCAGTGCAATGATTGTAACCATCCCAGATTTAGAAAAAGTTACCTTCAGACGCTCTATGCACTGAACAAGAGAGACTCACACTTATTTCTATAACTTTATGCCAAGTTGTAAACTTCCATTTACAATTATTTGAGGAATAGAATCGTATAGAAAAATACGGATATCGGACATATCGAGCGAGTAAATGGGACATATACATCCAGCGCATGAACAAGAATTTCATTAACCAGTGACACGGCTACCCATGTAAAAGCTTCTCTATAATTTGATAATCAATGGAAAGGAAAGATACTCCAGGACTTTTTATTTACACAAATACACAAAAAAGTCGCCAGTAGCTCTGTGGTAAAAATCACAGACAAGAACACGGGGAACCCATCTAGGGCTTGGATTTTTTCTGAACTTATCATCATTGTCTTAATATTGTAATTATTAATCCATCTTAAATATCATGTAGTTATTAATCCATCTTTAATATCATGTAATTATGAACCATCTTTAATATCATGTAGTTATTAATCCATCTCTAATATCATGTAATTATTAATCCATATTTAATACCATGTAATTATTAATCCATCTTTAATAAACAAGAAACGGTTAACTGATTGAACGGATTTAAACAAGAAGCTTTACACAGAATCAGAACGGTATTTCAATTTTTACTTAATCGATCTTCTGCGTTTCTCCGTTATAATTATACCAACCATGGAATAAGCCTTAATAAACTAAGATTATAACCTTGGGTTCACGTCCTGATATTGCATTTGAAGTTCAAAATACAATAAATGACTAGTCCGTGATATATTCACGATAGCTTGCATAAAAAACGTTACTGTACAAAAGTTTGAACCGCGCGATAAAATTGTAACACATTAACTTAATTCTGAGACAATACGTCGACGATTGATCTTTTCTACGTCCCCAGGCAATCTGAACAACACGAGCTTCTCTAAAATTCACGGAAGTAAGACTGGCCAACAATAATTGTCTCTTTGTCCAGTTACTACAACGATTATCGCATAATCATTTCCAGGCAAAACAACGAAGCAAATTCCTCCTCAGATTGTCACTAAAGCAAAGAGTGTTTAGAAGGTCCACTCATTATCCAGACTCAAGCTTGCCAATGTGTTCGCGGTACAAACAACGTCTGCATCCTCATCTACAGGAGAATAACAAGCTAAATAAGTATTTCCCTCTAACCTATCTCCACTCTGACAATTTTCCTATCTGAATAACCCTATTTCCAATACGTTTCCCACTTTAAGCTCCCCTCTCTGACAAATCCTATCTCTACTATAAGTTCCCCCTATCTAACAAGCTCCCTCCCGGACAAGTATCACTGCCTATAAGCCTTCCTTTCTTATAAGCCTTTCTTTATTAAGTTTACAACTAAAATAAGCCGTCCTCTAATAAAAACTCTCTCTTAAAGGTTTCATCGTTTTAAACGCATTTCTAACAACTGAGCTCTCGTTTATTTAACAATTAGTCTAAGAGCACGCATTGCATATGAGATATTAAATAGCCAAAAAAAAAACGTAGCGCCGCTATAGACTAGAAAATAAAGGAAAACTAATTCATACCAATATTCTTGCTGTCTTTGCTCTCCATCGCAGGTGGAATAGCAGATAACATTTCAGGCAGCGTTTCCTTAGTTTTCCGTTTTGCCTGTCGGTATAACAAAGCTTCTACTGATTAACTCCAACCGAAAAGAACAGTAAACTTGCTTTCAACAGTCACTAGCTCTCTATTTTAAACTATAAACCAACATGAAGCTCTAGAAGCATTCACTGGGCTACCTTTTGTTCCAGGTCCCTCTTCTTCTCACAACACAGCACTGCAGTTTGTTCTTATATCTAACAAGACGCTCTAGAAGCATTCACTGGGCTACCTTTTGTTCCAGGTCCCTCTTCTCTTCACAACACAGTACTGCAGTCTGTTCTTATATAACAACACGCTCTAGAAGCGTTCACTGGGCTACCTTTTGTTCCAAGTCCCTCTTCTCCTCACAACACAGCTGCAGCTGCAAGGAATTGAGTAGTTCGTTCTGTCTGGTCGACAAAAATACAAACAAGCCAAATTTGTTACTAGGCTTACCACAGGTAGCCCAGTAATTAACGGCTCAAATTCATTTAATACGTTTTCCTCACACCACTAAATTAAAAATTACAAGTGGCCAATGGAGCCAGTGCTTATCTCCGTTTTGTGTAGTGTAGAGAGGATGAGAATCTTCGGCTCCCCCACGATAGACAAAAATATCACAAGTTAGCTCCCTGCAGTAGTGCACAATTACCGAGCCCGGATGGATGAAAAGCTGAGTTAGCTTAAGTGGAAAAATGCCCACATTTTAAAATATTCTGCATCGAACTGGGGATCCTGTGGTCGAAAAGCAAATATCTTACAACTATGCCCATCATGTCGGCCCAGCTCACACCACTAAACTGTACAAACTATTTAAAATTGGACCTCTGGCTACAATAAATACTAGTTCTCATAATAAAACTTCTTATAAACAA
>JAOTRI020109271.1:0-71460 GCA_028564885.2 Zoanthus sanctaehelenae | reverse complement strand
ATTCATCAAAATGTATCCATTTTCATCGTATTCATCAAAATGTATCCATTTTCATCGTATTCATCAAAATGTATCCATTTTCATCGTATTCATCAAAATGTATCCAATTTCATCGTATTCATCAAAATGTATCCATTATATGATATTCTAAATATATATTCCCGTCCCTGTGTTCCCCTCCTTCGCTGTCGACATCCGTTCTGTATAACCGTTTTGTGCATCCGTTAATAATAATATATTTACATGGCGAAGCCATGTAAATATATTATGTAAATTATAATATATTTACATGGCGAAGCCATGTAAATATATTATATAATATATAGTATAGTATCTATACATGCAGCCGTTGTTGTTGTTGTCCTGTCCTCTCCTCCCTTCGCTGCTTTGTTGTCGTTTTATGCCCCCGTTAATAATAATATATTTACATGGCTTCGCCCTGTAAATATATTGGCTTTAGTAGTGTATAATAATAATATATTTACATGGCGAAGCCATGTAAATATATTATTTATAGTAGTGTATAATAATAATATATTTACATGGCGAAGCCATGTAAATATATTATTATATATAATATATCTATATGCCGAAGGCATATAGATATATTATATACGTGTTTGTTCCTTGATGTCTAATCGCTCTCTGTCGTTCGCTTCCATGTTATCTAAATTTATAACCTCGTATTGTTGTTAATTATGCAAATGAGGTAAAAACGTTAATTTTTAATTTGTACCAAAAAAATTTTCACGCGTTCGGACGCATTTTCATGTTTTCATGCAATTGCACGCATTTTCGTGTTTTCATGTTTTTGGAGGCTTTTTTCGTATTTTTCATGTTTTGATGCATTTGATGATGATTGAAAAATTATTTTTTTTTGTGTAATTAATTTTAATTAAGAGAGTATTTAAGCAACTGCATTTACTGTAGTAGATCATTTGTAGGGTACAATGGGTTAAACTAGACGTGTTTTTTTTGTGCTTTTTGTTTTTCTTATTTTTTTTGTGTGTAATTAATATTTTGGTTCCATTTTGTTTCAGATAAAAGAAAAGAATTTTCACGGAAGAAGAAACGAATCAGGTATTTTTTGTGGTTTTCGTTTCTTTGTTGCGAGATCGACGGAATGAAGATATTGGACCGGCTCCGTTTCGATTCATGAAATGTCGTTTTGCTTCTTTTTTGTGATTTTCGTGGATTTCGTTTCATTTTTGCGGGATCGACTGAATGATGATATTGGACCGGCTTCGTTTTGATTCATGAAATATGATTTTGCTTCTTTTTTGTGATTTTCGTGGATTTTGTTTCGTTTTTGCGAGATCGACTGACTGGTGATATTGGACCGGATCCGTTTTGATTCATGAAATGTGGTTTTGCGTCTTTTTTGTGATTTTTGTGGATTTCGATTCATTTTTGCGAGATTGAATGAATGATGATATTGGACCGGCTCCGTTTTGATTCATGAAATGTGGTTTTGTTTCTTTTTTGTGATTTTCGTGGATTTCGATTCATTTTTGCGAGATCGACTGAATGATGATATTGGACCGGATCCGTTTTGATTCATGAAATGTGATTTTGCTTCTTTTTTGTGATTTTTGTGGATTTCGTTTCATTTTTGCGAGATCGACTGACTGGTGATATTGGACCGGATCCGTTTTGAGCCATGAATTGATTCAGGCATGTTGTTTTTTGATTTTACGTGGATTTCATGGTTTTCGTTTCCGTTTTACTAAATCGAATGAATGTTGATATTGGACCGTATCTGTTTTGATTCATGAATTGTTGTTTTGCTTCTTTTTTGTGATTTTCGTGGTTTTCGTTTCCTTTTTACGAGATCGAATGAATGTTGATATTGGACCGTATCTGTTTTGATTCATGAATTGAGTCAGGCACGTTGATTTTGGTTTTAGTGATTTTCATGATTCTGGGTTGATTTTCGTATCCGTTTTACTAAATCGAATGATTGTTGATATTATACTGTATCTGTTTTGAGCCATGAAATGATTCAGGCATGTTGTTTTTGATTTTACGTGGTTTTCATGGTTTTCGTTTCCGCTTTACTAAATCGAATGAATGGTTATATTGGACCGGATCTGTTTTGAGCCATGATTTGATTCAGGCATGTTGTTTTTGATTTTACGTGGTTTTCGTTTCCGTTTTACTAAATCGAATGAATGGTTATATTGGACCGTATCTGTTTTGAGCCATGATATGATTCAGGCATGTTGTTTTTGATTTTACGTGGATTTCATGGTTTTCGTTTCCGTTTTATTAAATCGAATAATTGTTAATATTGTACCGTATCTGTTTTGATTCATGAAATGTTGTTTTTGGTTTTACGTGGTTTTCATGGTTTTCGTTTCCGTTTTACTAAATCGAATGACTGGTGATATTTGGCCGTATCCGTTTTGATTTATGAATTGAATTATACTATTGTTTTTGTGGTTCTTTTGATTTTTTTGCTATTTTTATGGTTTTTGGGTTGGGTTTCCTTTCAGCTAGATTTGATGAAAGGTGATATTGGATCAGTTTGTGGGAACGTTTTGAGTAGAAAGATTCGATATGTGGAATCGAATTCAAGATGATGTTGCACTATTTTGTTAGAATGTTTTTGATCAGAAGGATTTTAAAATTTTTCGACTAAAAGTGTTGGTACGTGGAATTGCATAAAAGTTGATGTTGGACTATTTTGGTAGAATGGTTCAAAAAGAATGCATTTAAGCGTGGTGGTGAGAGAGAGATTGATAATATTTGATTGACTGAAATATTACGTGGTATGGGAATCAGGAGAGTGCTCGGGTAAAATGAATAAAAAATATTGGCTTTGATAAATCAGTTTGGGAGCATAATGTATAGATCTTACTATGGATTCGTTTTTTTTTTCTGATGACAGAGGCGAAAGAGGAGGAAAGAGGAAAAGGAACATTTTTTGAAATTAAATGTATGGGTTATAAATTTTGAAATAAATAAGTCTTATAAGAAGAAAAAGAAAACCAGTTGTGTTGTTGTACTTTGACTATTCAAATATAAAAAAAACGGATGTGGAAGTGAGTAAATGAATGCGTTGGGGTCATGAGAGAACCATCAAGCGAAACTATTACCTTGGTCCAATACCTACTCTCCTCACCTTTCGCTTAAATGTTGGTTTAGATGTTCATGGCTATGCATATGATTTGAAAGAATAACATTAAAAACGTTTTTAAAAATTCAATCGTTGTGTAATATGATATGTTTGATTGTTTATTAGCGAGAATTTGTTTTTGTATTTGTAATTGCAATGAAGTCCATTGAATAAAGAGTCACGAATAAATGAATGCATGCTTGTTTTGTTTTATACACGCGTTATTTAGATTTGGACGAATGAATGACTGTCAAAGAAATGAAATGAAAAGTAAAATTTTATTTTCTCATGTTGTAATTTTTTACAAAGATATCAGTTTTACTTTTATTGAATAAAAAAGGTTTTCAACTAAGAATAAATTGTGTCCAATATTTCTTTTGTCTGTTCAGATGGGGTGCTTTGAAAGTGTTTCTTTAGTGATCCTGGTTCTTCAATTTTATCTGTTGAGTTATCATTTAATATTTCCAGTGTTTCTTTTAGTTGGTTATTTTCGATTACAAAATTCTCCATCCATTTGTTTACAAATTTATATCTTTGTTTAAGAATTTTTTCTGATTCTGTTAAGTTTATAATATGTTTTTTTAATTCTTTGTCTTGTTCGGTAGTAGAACTCAACATCAGGGCACACTTTAGGTTGTTTTCACTTTCTTGCAAACAGTTTATATCGTGTTTAAGCTCATCAATAGCTTGATGGAGTTGAGTGTTTGTTGAAAGGCCACGATTTCTTTTTTTGAAGTATTCTATGGAAAGTTTTAATTTGGTGTTTTCACGAACTAGGGCCGTTAGAATTTTCTGAGATATACCTGGGGTGACGACTTTCTTGTTTAAACTTGATTCAGGCACCATTTCTGATAACTGTATTTTTCTGTTTTTAGCGCGAGCAAGAGATGTTTCTAATCTCTTAACTTTTTTGCATAATCTTAGAATTTCGGTTTCTCCAGATTTCTTAAGGTAATGTAAGTTAGTCACACTATTGTTTAAGCTCTTGTTTTTAGACTGAAGGTCTTTGATTTCAAGATGAAGTTTAGCAATGACAGCTTTGAGTTGTTGATTTTCGGTTTTATAATCAGTTGATGCCATCTTTAGTTTATAACTATATGAAAAACAAAAATGTTGATAGCGCTTAAATAGAGTGTATCATGGGCTATAATTCCTATTAGGTGATATATTGGCTTTTGAGATAAGTTAAGAAAAATGATGTAATTGGGTATATTGATATGAAGAAAAATTAATGACTGTAAACAGGAAGTTATAATACTTTTACAACTCTCACTGCCAAGAAAATAATATATTGTTTCTTTCTTTTATGGGTAGGAGAAATAAAAGTATATCTTTTTTAAAAAAGACACTATCAAACTAAAGAATTACTTTTATTATTGTTTTAGTTGTTTACAAAAAAATAGATGATTGTTTATAACTACTCTATGAATTATGAATTATTGCTTTTTTGCGTTTCTTTCTGTAAAAGAATATTCAATGTTTCCACATCAAGAATTTTCTTCCTCTTCTTCAATGTCTCCACAACAAGAACACATATCCTCTTCTTTAATGTATTCATAACAAGAACATTGGTCCTCTTCTTCATCTGATAATTGCTCATTATTTTCTCTTTCATATTCTTTTCGTTTCCAATCTAAAAATTCTTCATAGGCTTCTTGTCTTTCTATACAATAACATTTGATGTCTCCACAAGAAGAACATGGTTCCTCTTCGTCCGATGATTGTTCATCTTCATCTGTATCAAGATAATCTAGTTGGACATTGTTTTTACAAAAAGAACATTGTTCCTCGTTTTCTTTTGATAATTGTTTTTCTTTATCTGTGTAATGATAATCTAGTGGAAAAACGTCTTCATAATAAGAATATTGTTCCTCTTTGTATGATAAGTGCTTTTTATATTCTTCATTTGTTTCATTACAAGTACAATCTAGTAAACTCTGTCTACAACAATGTTCTTCTTTTTCATCTGATAATTGTTTTTCATATTTTTTGTTTTCTTCTTTTTTAAATTTGTTTTCTTTACTTGATTCTTGTTGCTTATGTTTTCTAGAATCTTTTTTCCGTGAAATGTTGTTCAATGCTTGACAAAAACGAGAAAATGCATTTTTTAGCGTGTTTTGAGTTTTTGCTTGGTCAAGGTTTTTCTTATCCATGGGTTTTGATCTTTGTAATCTGAAACAAGTTAAATAATGTATGGAGGAACGTTTGTTATTTATTTTCTTTTATTTTAATCAATTACGTGTTTAAAAATAAACGTTTCCGTTGGAAGATTTCGGTTTTATGTTTTCTTTTCTCATTTTAGCAAGAGCTATGCGTTTAGCTAGTTTGTGATATTGGCTTTGGCTCGTTTTATTTGTTTTTTTTAAATATTTCAGAGACGTTGTTTTATAGTTTTTGTATTCTTGTTTTGTAGGCATGTAACAATAAGCATTAATTTTTGTATTACTTGTGTTTATTATTATTACCAGTGGAAAACATTTCTGTTTATAGCTTTCTTCAAATAATAAAGATCCTAATGATGCTTGTGCGATGGCACGTCCCATGTAACATAACTTACATCCCGTACTACGGCTCTTATTTTTAGTTTCGTGGAGATTTTTTACTAAATCAGTAAATACGATACTAAATGTTTTGATTTCACCGGCAATGTATGTATTTTTTTTAAAAGAGTAACCTATGAAGTCAAGTTCAGTTGCTAAATTTAGGTCTTTAACACCCACGAGTAATTTTGGACGGATTGGTGCAATGCCTAACTGTGTTATACTGCGTAATATGGCGTCATAGATTTGTTTTGGGGTGAATTTTTTTTCAGGTAATTTAGTACTTGGGGAATTGGCTTTATAGTTGTATTTGTTTTTAGTATTTTGCAATTTGCGCATAAATACCTCGTCTATGTAGATGCCTTCTCGAATAGCTTGTGATTGGGAAATTGGTTTTACTTTTCGTAGGCTAGTGTATTTAGGGTTGTGGCGGTAATGTTTTGTCGGATGAAGTTTATTCAAGAGTTTTGTCACAGATTTGATTCGATAACAGGATTTGCGTAACACGTAGCCGCGACTGGTTCGTTTAATATTTAATACAGTCTTTTTTAAGCGTTCTTCAGGTTCGAAGAGTATTCGCTTTCTCTTACCCATTTTTGATACTTTTTCGTATAATGTTAAAACAAAAAGGAGTTGAAAAAAAACCTTTGATCCCTAAAGAGAATCCTCCAGAAAAACCACCTAGGATTTCAAAAACTGTTGAACGTGTTTCTACTGCAACTTTAACATCTTCTACTTCTTCTTCCGATGATGTTAAATGCGATGCTTCTTCTTCAAGAGAAGGAAGAAAAATGGAGGGACACGAAAAATCTGTTCACGCGTCTGCTGTTCTCTTTAAGAAACGATTTTTGCGTAATGTGGGAGCTCAGATACACCGGTTTTTTGCGCTTGTTTTCTTTGTTGCTAATATATCGATTGCTGTTTGGATTAAAAATATGGACCTATATAATAAAGATGCGAAAAAGATAACTTATCCACAAAATGCATTTGTTCCGCTGTATGCTGTTTGTTATATTATTAGTTTTCTTGGAATTGGGTCTGTTTTTCATGTTTTTGTTAAAAAGGATTTACGCTCTGGGTACAAACATAATACACGCATTGTAGGAAATCCTTTAGTATACGAGTCCTTGCGTTGTGAACCCAGGCGAATTGTATTTTTTTTCTATGTATTAATTGGAACTATTGTTATTTATTTGTTTTTGGGATTGGCCATTCAAATTGTTACTGTGTGTTGGATTAATGGTTATAATGATGCTGAGTCTCTTTGTAAGACGTTCGATTTTAATTCTACGGTAGCGTTTCTTTCTGTGGCGATTGGAATTGACGTCTTATATATCTTTTATGACTGGTTTATACCACAACCAGCAGGGAAATCCTATCTTGATCATAATGCTATGACAGAAAAGGGAAATGATTTGTATGACGAGTTTGTACCTTATGATGAGTTTGTTCCGAGAACCGGGTCTACTAATGTGGTTTTTGAAGACAATTATCTTAGTGATTTTGTAATTGAAAACACTGCACTTCTTCAAGATGTATTCAAGTACAAAGGAGTGGTGGAATTTGTACAAAGGATTGCTAAACATTTTACCGTCGTACGTTTTATTGCATTCAAGATAACTATGCTGATTTTTGTTGTGGCTCAGGGAGAATATGGAAAAGATTTACAAAAGGTATCGAGTGATGAAGGATTGTGGACTGCTTTTCCGATTTGGGGACTTTATATTCTTGAAGTGTTTTCTCTTTTGATTCTGATTTTGGTTGATTTATTTAGAAAACATTTCTCTGAAGATTCTGAATTTTATTCAACTATTAATAAATATTTAGATCAAATTGAACATTCAACACATGGACATTATCTTGCTTGCCTGGTGTTTCAGGGGGTTGTTGCCATATTATATGCATTATTAACTGTGTTTGTAGCACGCTGCTGGATTAATAATCAATCGAATTCTTTATATACTTGTAGTGATGTTGCTACTGTACATGGAATGATGGGGTTTATTGCCTTAAACATTTTTGTTGGATTTTTACACCTCATCTTGGAACTAATATATTATTGTAAATCTTCTCTTTCGATTTTAAAACTGTGGGGGTCTAAAAAAGAGTCTTAAAAATAAATTTTACTTTTACATAAGTTTAAGTATGATATTTATTTTTTTAAAACATTTAAAATTGTTTTTTAAATTCTCTACATCCCCCTTTTCTCTCCCCTTCGCTATAATGTTCTGTAATGATGAAACATTTATAATAAAAATATAGATTATTCCTAATGGTATTGACGTTATTTTTTTATTAAAGTTAAATGGTTTGTATATTTATAGTTATTAAATTGAATCGTTTTTTATAAATAATGGCTAAAATGGAACACAATAGTGAAAGTATAGGAAAAGAAATTGCCTTAAGGTTAAATGGCATTCAAGAGCGGATACGAGAGTTTATTGGTTTTGATGATTTATTAACTAGGTTTAAAATTATTTACTCGCTTTTTGAAGATGAGGTTTCTTTACCTAAATTGGAAAAACATTTTGAAAATTGTTTTTTTCGTTTTGGGCCCCTGGATGAACGCGATCCATATTCGCCTTTAGTTGTGCGTGATGCTGGTGGAAAAGTGACAAATTTTGGTCAGTATGAGTCGTGGTCAAAACATTATAAATATGTAGATGATCACTTATCGCAAGAGGATTTGGCTATGGATATTGAACATATTGTACATGCTTTAGAACAAGTGATTGAAATTAATGGTTTATCAATCAAGATTCTTCCCATTATTATGTTGATATTTTTTAGAAAAGTTACTAAAAATGAGTATGAAACGATATGTGAAACTGTATTACAAAATAGTGAGTTGATGCGGTTTCCCATAAATGCAGATAATGCTGATTTACTGGTGGCAAAAAAAGTGATGGCACGGCAATTAAAAGATTATTTTACGGATAACGATTTGAATGATAATATTTTCTTTTCTGTATTTGGTACTGCAAATATTGGGACTGATTCTAGGTTTGTTGATGTTATCTTTAAGAAAGGTGATTTAAGTGCTACTCTTGCTGAAATGCGTCAAGAATATGTTGAAACGAGAGGAAAAGAACCGATGAATTGTTTAGAAAGTTGTCTTTTTAGGACTCTGAGTTTTCTTGGACGGTATAATCCACAATGGGAAACAATATTTGTGGAAATTGCACCCATGAAAACTCATGTGTCTAGTGAATCTATTTTTAATGCTAATGGTTTGGCGTATATTCCTGCTCCGCCATGGTTGGAGGAATTGATTGTGATCACATTGGCTAAACATAATGGAGCCATGTCTGTAACTGCTCTTTTGAGAAACATTGAAGTTGCCGTTTCACAAATGTATACTGAGGATCGAGAAGTTTTTCTTTTTGCTTGTGATTTGTTGAGATGTTGGTCGTTTCAAAAGTGCAGTGATATGATTTCTTTTTATCCAAGCGCTGTTATTGAAAAAAATGACGAGGGGCAATTGATGTGGCGTGAAAATGTGTTACCTCCTTTGATGAAAACTGAAACAAGATCAGCATTGAAAAGAGGTTGTTCTTCTTCATTTCCTGATTTGATTTCGTTGGAAAATGCCCTTGAATGCTCTGTTGAGTTTGAAGCAACCATGTACGATGATGAAAAACACGGGGATCTTTTTATGATTGGGTTTGCTTATAATTGTTGCGGCGGAGATGTGGGAGAGAGTCTTGGTGATAGTTTTAGAGTTGAGCGAAATCGTTCTATATTAGCTGGAACAAAGTCTGGGAAGCATAATTCGGAAATTAAGGTAGTAGAAACGTATTTTCAAAATCGTAAAAAAAAATGGGAAAAGTCGTATCCAAAAACGGAGATTAAGAGACACGTTTTGGAAGAGTTAAAAACTGAATATAATCCTTGGAGAAGATCCAATGATCGAGATTTAAACATTTTTGTGATGGAAGAAAAGAGTAATGATGCTTCGTTTTGTGTATGTCGGTATCGATTTCCAACGCAAGAATTTGTTTTTGATCATTATATTAAACATCACGTTGTTCATAAGGGGAAAGTTCAGCACGTGGAAACTGCTGTAAAAAATATTTATAATTTACAAACCTATAAGACTGTTAATGGAGTAGTGGCTGGGTCGACGCCTGAGAAACGCAAATTGGTTGGTTACCTTGATGAAAAAGACTTTTTGAGAACACGAGGAATTTTGGATCGCGATAATAAAATTGATAAACATTTTCTTGATACTACTATTGATGCTAGCGTTTTGAATGGGATTGTTGATGCATTACTCATTATATTGGTGCATAATGATTCTATTTCTCCAAAATATCTTGCACATATTCATCGGGAAGTGGATTATGAACTTAACAATGTTATCAATTTTACAAAAGATGCAGATGAGAGTACAGTCATTAATGCTTTGCGAGATGCTGAAGCCTCTATTGGAAATTTATGTTATAATTTATGGAGAAGCAATAATATGAAAGTTGTCAAGACTATGGCATCTGAAGAGACTAAATCCGTATTGGAAGAATTGATTATCGGGTTTATGAAATCGTTGGTGATCTCTAGTGAATTACAAGCTCTTACTTCTAATCTTCAAGAAACTGCTTCTAAGGCTATGTTGTTAAAACAAGGAATTATTGACAGTCTTTCTCCAAGATACATTGAAGCATCTAAACAGCTTTTTCCTAAATATGCAGATCAATCTTTCTTACCTACACAAGATGTGCAAATGTTAATGGATAGTGCAGACGTTTTAGGGTCGATGCGAAATTTTGGTAATTTGATGAAGTACGATGCTATCCAAGTAGAAAAATCTGTAAATGAAACTTTTGGTGCTGTTTCTGATAATTGTAAAAAGCAACAACAACAAGTCCAAAAGAAACGAACTCGTGACGATATGAATACACTCGAAAAAAATAGTAATAGTGGTGCTCCTCGAGAAAAAAAGGTTAAAAAGGTTGTAGATACTGGAGCAGTTCATCCTGATTCCCGTGTATTGGTGCAACAAGCGCTGCATTGTGGCGAAGGAGATGAAGAAGAGGTGAAGAGTGAAGAAGAATGTGTAAAAATAATACCCAGTAAAAATACATTTCTTCAGATTTCTAAACAAGATTTAGAACAAATCGAGATTAAAAAAGAATCACTTATCGCCATGTTTAAGAGGGGTTTTAAGGAAAGTGTAAACTATCTTTTTAAGATAAAAAATTTCGACGAGTTACTTTTTGATGAAAAGGGTCCCATTGGTATTATTCCCGTTTTACCACTTCCTTCTATTGCTGCTTGGGAAGATCGAGGACAAGCTACTGAATTTACTCAGCTGGATATATGTAATAAAAGACAGTTACAATATTCTTCAGGAGAATTGTCGCCGGTTACAGCTGTTTTAGTTGCTTTTGTTCAACGGTTTGTTGAGGATAAGATTTTAAAAACTAAAAAAACTATTCAAGTTGAGCAGTTAATTGATGTTTTAAAAACTGAAAAAGTCTTTTGTAAATCGATTGTAACAGCGTTAAGTTGTTACTTTGATATCAATAAATCATGTAATTTGGCTCTTCTTCATCACTTATTGGAAGTGATTGGGACGGTTACATCGGATGTGTGCTCTCAGTTAGATTTAGTAGATGGAGAAGTACTTAATCCTGCGTCGGCCGTTATGATTACGGCTCTTATTCTCTTTCATAAGGCGTCAGAAATATTATGTTCTTTTTCAAACGAATTGCGTTATGCTTCATTGGTTTTTGGACCTGGAGTACGGTCAATGGAACAAATTGTTTTTAGGGAAGAAACTAAAGAGGATGCTCTTAAAATATCGGATTTTCTTGCTGCTAATTCCAATATGGCGTTAGGAGATGAACCTAAACGAAAACTTGCAGACGTTTTTGAAGAAGAAGATCAAGAATGTGCTATTCTAGCTAAAAATTATCGGAATTCCTTTAAAATTCTACCAACAGAGAATAATGATGAGGTTGTACAGAATATTTTGGTATCTGATAAAGTGATTGTGGCTGATAAGCGGGTAGCGACGGATTCAGTTTTATTTCGATTAAAAAAGAGCGAAGGGTATGGAGGAACAGATAAAGTTCGAGACGATGATGGCAAACAAGATCTTGCCATTGTTCCCATGAATGAAGAAAGGTTTAGGTTGTTTAAAGAAAAGATGCAAAAGTCTATTGATAAAAAACCTAGTGCCCTCATAAATCGGCCGCTACAGGTAGCTAATGAACAAGGAGCAATAGATATTAATACCAGCAACCGTACTTGGAGAGATTGTAAATGCGTTTTTTGTAGACGACCTATTGGAAATGTTTCCTCGGGAGTCGTGATGACTTGTGGATTGTCACGGCATTTATTCAATTCTAATGACTACACTCAATTTCAAGCTTATATTAATAAAAGTATATCATTTGATGATGGGGAACGTTTTCTTGAAAATGCCATGATTACAAGAATGGAGAATGTGCGTGATATTATGAATACAGAATCTGAGACTTTGGATGATGATGGCATTCAACAGGCAATTAGAATTAAACATGTATTAGAAGAGGAGAAGAATCAAGATAATGGGCGTTTATCGTATGGAAATCATGCTGCACATCCAGCTTGTCTTTACAGGAGTTTGGTTTGTTTTATAGTTAACGAGAAGAAAAAGGTGTTGCGTTGTCCAAAGTGTAGTGCAGTTATTGCCACTGACAAATGGCGCAAGTTAGGAAAAAAGGTTTTACAAAAACGATACAAGATGTTGGCGCTCATGAAACCTGATGAAATGGCAAAACTAGTTAATTTTAAAAGGATTAAATGGGATGGAAATTGTAAATATTATGTCAATTTGTCTGGAGCGATTCAAATATGTAATCCAACCCAAACTATGTTTACAGAATGTCATACGTCATATAATCGCGTTGGCGGCAATGATACATTTACACCTTATGATTATATTAATAGTGTGGCATCTGTTTCGACTCCCCTTTATATGTTGCTTTATAAGGGCAAAGCATGTAGCGAGAGAAGGGGAGAAGAAGGTGAAATAGAGTTTGGTTTTAATCGAGAAAATTGGACAAGAAACAGGAAAGGTCAAACTGCTGCATTTATGGCATTCGTGGTCGATATTAGTGCCAAGTTATGTGATGATCAATTTATTGGTTTAAGCGGTCATTTACCAAGCGACAAACTTGCTACTGATAAAGCGATTGTTATTAAAAACTCGACTGAACTTTTAGGTGTAGAAAATGATTCCCAGAAAATTACTTGTTCATTTACTGCTTTTGATTTTGCAGATCATGCTAAATTAAAACAAATTTGTGGAATCAGGGACATAGATGATGAAGAAGAGTATTTTTTAACCCTTCTTTTTCAAGAGTTAATGAAACCTGTAGATATTTAAATTAAAAATCAAATAAAATATTATAAATGTTATTAATGTATTTTATTTTATGGATTCCAAATTTCTTTTTTCGTTGTTTCCTTTTGAAGGGAAAATTTTAATAGGGATCGATTTTTTTGTTGATTCTCAAAAATTAGAATCGAAACAGTACCTTATATTACACAATAGTAGAAAGAAAGGGGCTTGTACTGATGTACTTTACAGTTTTGAAGAAAAGGAGTTTGATAAAATTAAATTTTATGAAAATTCATCCTTTTCCTTCGCATTATACCATTACCCAGATGTTTTTGAAAAAAAACGAGATTATATTCGAAAGTTTGATTTTTCGGCAAAAGAAGTAAGGTGTGCAAAAAATAGGGGAGAGTATAAAAAAAATTTTGGTTTTTGTTCAACTGATGCGCGATTCGAAATTGAAGTACCAATGTTAAAGGCACGATTACAAGCAAAATGGGGAGTTCCTTTGCTTTATAATGATATTAGTGTTGTTTTAACGTTTAAAAAAGGTATACTAACGTTTATACCGCAAGATGGAACAGATGATGTGATTGATTTTTTAATTGAAAATCAAAGGGATATTGTTTTTAAAAAAGAAATTAGTACCTTCAAAGAGTTTTTACCAAATGGGTACATGAAATTTGGATTTGTGTGCGGTTATAATCAAAGACCTTTTTATCATTTTATTCCACGAACAAAATTAGATGATTTAAAGAGTACTGAAACAAATGCTTTTTTGGTTGATACTTTGTTTGAATCTAAAGTTAAGGCTAAGTTTTCTTTTTGTGAAAGATTTTTACATCAGGTTGTTACTGTAGATGTTGCGTCGGGCCTCTTTTTTGCGCCGTGGGAAACTGGCTATTCGCCACAAGTTGTAACTGAACCAAGATGGCTTGAAGATAATTTTGTACCCAAAGATTTAGATAGGACAATTTTAAGATTAGGGTATGGGTGTTTTCAATCCACTAGAAATGTATTGTATGGAATTGCTGTTTTTGCTAAAAATAATTCACTCAGAGTAGGTATTGGCTCTTTACAGTCATTAGACCGCGAAATACTTTATTTGATTGAAAATGGGCAAACTCAACCATGGGGAGAGACACGACGTCATACAGGAGGATTAAATATTAATTTAATGAAAAATTCTTTACATATAATATGTGAAGACGAAACGGGTGACAATGTTATTCATTTGTTTTCATTTTCTTTTTATTATAAGGATCAAGATCATGTTTTATTTTTTTCGAGTGGTGTTAAATATTATTTATCTTTGAAAAAAAGAATTTCTTTTACTAGAGTTCCTCGATATCAGATTTATTGTCTAGCTGAACAAGTGATAGAAACAACTGTACAGATTTTTAACTCTTCTGTATCCAATGGTATTAGGGATGCACCTTCTACAGAAATGATACTCTATAATCGACTACAGAAAGGACGTCATTTTTTAGATATTGAAATTATCAATCTTTTTTTTTCTGATTACGTGTTTAAGATTAGCAGATATCAACGACATCCATGGCAGCAATCCGGACCGTTGCAAATGTTTATTCAAATCATACCATCATTCCATCGACAAAGGAAAAACATTTTATACCCATAACTACAAATATTCGATTTTCAATTCCGAGGCGTTCTGAGGGTGGAACATTTTCTAAAATTGGAAAAACTAACATTAATGAGTTGTTGGTACAAATGCGAAGTGATCTCAATTTATCCGATATTAAAAATTATAAAGTTTTACTTACTATTTTTAAAGAAAATGGTGAGGAAAACTTTCCAATGGAGATGGTTATGACGAAATGGATAGATTCTGACGGAAATACATACATCACTAACGAACCTTTGGTAGAATTGTGTATGCGGTTAACATTGTTTGTTTATTTACACAATAATACGCAGGACATGCTTCATACGCAAACTGAGGAGTATTTATACCAAGATTTAAGTGATTGTTGTTCTCTTCTCTTGAAACGATTGGATAATGTGTCGAGTAGCAATCAGTTCCATCGACTTTATACTGTGTTTTTGAAACGGTTTAAGTTGTTTCGGCTACTTTTTCAAGCAAATGATATTTTATTCTTTTGGTTGTTGCAAACTATGCGACCTTTTCATACTGAAAGAAACTTGGAGAAAGATTTATACACGGTGAAAGAAATATTATACAAATTGAAAGATATGAACTTACCCGAGAAATTTCAAAAATGTCTTGAAGATCGCTTTAAGTTGCCTGATTTTTCTTCTTGTCCTGATTTTTATTCACAATGCGATGAAAGTGATTGGAAAATAACCATTAATAAACTTTTTGCTAATCCTATTAACTTTGCAGGATCGTTGACTTCTTTTGAACAAAGTGCTAGATTTTCTGCCATGTCCGGTCGGATATTTAATAGTACACGGTATTTTACGTCTACATTTTATTATGGACAAACAACTTTTTTAACACTATCCGAAATTCAAGAATTTTACGCGAGCGCAAGTAAAGTTAATGCTACATTAAAGAATGGCGTGTTTTGTTTTGAAAAAACCATTTGTTCCCAAAAGAGGAAACAGACAGTTTTAACGATTCAAGTCCCTTTCCCCAAATTTACTACACCTATAAAAGATATGATTAGGTACTTACGTTTGGTCCACTCGCGACTGCTGTCAATTTCGCCTTACTTGGAACGTTTGGGCCGCGAATGCTGTTTACTCTTGTCACGGTGATATTATCTCGTTGCTCTTTTAAAATGACACCAGAACTTTGAACAAGGCCTGTTTTTAATACGGCTCGCGCAATTTGGGCAATTGGTGGAATATGTGTTTGAATGATATCAAAATTTTGCGCAATTAAAAGTAATTCATGGTTAACTCTTGTTTCTGTTAATAATTCGACAGCGTTACTGTTCTTGGACGTTTGCGTTTTACCAGAGCGTCGTGGAGCGCAAATTACACTGATACTTTTTTTTGTTAGCTGATATATCAATAGACTTCTCCTGTGCAGGCCGGGGTTATCTTCTTTGGAAAGATCTTTGTAACTTTCCATACGTTCTCCAAAGAGGTACATCAATGGACCACTATACTGTTCTATTGTATCAGGAAACATGCGGTGCAAAGAACGAAGAGCGCGTTCGCAGTTGTAGGCCCATTGAAATATTTGTGGTTGAATGTTTAGTACATTATATGAAGCTTGCAAACATTCAAAAATTTCTACTGCTTTTTCTATTACAGGAGATTTCATTTTCAATATGTGACGTTTAATACGTTCTAAACACCCACTTTCAATGTCAAAAGCAAATGAGCCAAAATCTGAAGAAAGAATTAGTGGCAAATATGGAACATTTTCAATATTATACTCGTGTTTAAGTCGACGATTCTTTTTTTCAATTGCTTTGATATCTTCTGTGGGCATTGAGAACACTTCATCGAGAAAATACATTTTGTGAATATGTTGTGTTAAGTACTGATAAAAATAAACTTGTACTCTTAAATGATTATTGTAAAATACTTTTTATTAACTCTTTTAAACGTACATTGCACGTGGGATTATTTAATAGATTTAACCATGAAATTGCTAAATAGGGTAATTCCCAGAGTTTACAATATGTAATGTCTTCCCTACCGTTGTTTTTCATAAAAAATAAAGCAAAAATACCGTGACCGTGACAATAAACTAATTTGTTTTTGGGGGAATTGTATTTTGATTCGTCGTCTCCTCGAATTAATAAAGGAACGTTATTTTCTTCTAGGGAATGATTAATTAAAAATTTACAAAAAGGTAACCAAAACCTAAACGCAATAAAAATAGTTTTTTCTGATTGATAAATCTCTGAATTTTTGTCCCGTATCTGTTCTCTGTAGACTTCACTCAATTCTTCGGTGCTGTTTTTGTTTGTTTGAAGATGTTGCATGGTCATTTCAAACATTTCGTCGATGATTTCATTGGTTTTGAGGCTCTTGTATAGTTTTTCATACTGAAACAGTACTTGAATATCTTCACCTCCGGCTTCTCTTAACATGTGCTGCAATACGTCTGCAGAAAATGATTTTTGCAATTCGATAGGATTAATGAGACGTTCGTAAATTTCTTTAATGTGACTTTTGTTTTTATTTCCCGAGAACATTCCTTTGGACATTTGCACTTTAAGTTTAAAGAGTGTTTGTTTATTTGAAATTTCTAACCGTTTACCTCGGTGTTTAATGTCTCTTAGCGTTTGATTGTTTATTTCGTAATAATAAAGCAGCTGCGCAAGACGAAACATGCACGTTTCTTCTATATATAGACCACTCGTTTGTTCGTGGAGTCGGTCTTCTTCTTCGATCAGACATTTTTGAGCATCTAAAAGTGCATTCTTATTTGAAATGTATTTTAGTCTTTTTTCATTGTATTCAATTTGTTTACTTAGGCTCATATCGCCTTCCATGGCAATTACGCCTTTCATGTCGTTTTCCAGAAATAACATGCGATTTACTGGATTATGAACTAAGATCATATTGGTTTGCAGGTTGAGATCGCGTTCAAATGTTTCCATGCGTTCATTAGCTAGGCGACGCTCTCCAAATGCAGCAAAATAATCAACACAAATGGGTAATTTTGTTTCCATTGTACTTGCGGTAAAATTAGTTCGATACTTGCAAAATGTACACTGGAAATCCGCAGGCCGTATAATGCTAGGATTTAAAATGTTACCGAGAGCAATGGCAAATACATCTATTAGTTGTTTGACAGTTTTGGTCCATTTTGTGACCGAGAGAAAAGCATTATTCACATAAATGTCTGTGAATTTGTGATCAATTTCCTTAAGAGAAATAGTGTGAGGGTAGGTAGAGTTTTCTTGTATTCTTTTGTATTCCATCAAGAGATAACGAATATATAACATTATTTTTAGGCACAAATATGAATCATCGTAATTACGAGTAAATATTTTTTTAATGCGGGTAAAGATGAGCATTAAATCTTCTTTAGAAATAGCGTCAAGGTAATAAGTAATAAAGGGAATATCTGATCGATCAGTGTCTCTTTTAAATTTTTCACGACACATTGCGCGATACAGTTGATAGCGCTGATTAAAACGTGATAAAACAATAAGATATGTCGGTAATTCCCCGTTAATGTTAATTTGGTTTAATGGTAGTGCCAAGTCTTGTAATGGTTCCCCCTCATCCTCCTCTTCGCTAGAAGAGATATATTCTTTACATACATTTTGATCGTATTTGGGTCGTTTTGATCTACTCATTTTGTAGGAGTTATAGGTTCTTCTGAAATGTAATCGTCTCTATATTTTTTATCGTGGCACGGTCTAGTGAGTATTACACATGAAGTACAAAGAAATAAGACTGTTAAAAATGTTCCTATGAAAAAGGCTGGACCACTTGATGTCTTTTTTTGTATCTGTCGATTTTTGAGTTGTTCTTTTTCTTCTTTTAAATATATATATGCAAGGGTAGTTCTCCGTAAAACTAATTTTGTTTTAATTGGAACCTTGATTGTTTCAATGACATCTTTTAAACCTTGTGTCACGATCTGTGAATAGTTACCGAAAGGATTTAATTTAAAATGAGGAAAAATTTCTGATCGTATTTTCTTAAAATAAGCATAAAAAATAGTTCCAGCATTAGGTAAACTTAATGTGATTACATCTACATTGTATAAAAGGACTTCACTTTGGAAATCTTGCGGATTACTCTGTATTTTTGCTGCATCACTTACACATTCAGTGTTATTAAAAAAAAAATTCCCTTTCAAACTCAATATTTTGTAATTATTTACTTCGAGAGCAGTACAAGGTAATGATAAACCTGAAAAATTAGATTGGGGATATTTGATGTTAATGATTAATAAAGCACATTGCGTTGAAATAAAAATTGATTCTATTCCTGTTCCGTTCAACTGGAGTGTTCCGCCTATAGTGGTAACTGTATTACAGTCATTTACGATAAATGTTTTAGTAGCTCGTTTTGTGTTTTGTGTAAATTTCTTTAGATCCTTCCAGCTTCCACTGTAGGAAGTTTCTGGATATTTTGTTATTTTGTATACATTAGTTGGTATTACCCAAACTACTGTTACGGTTGCGCCCAAGACTAACAAACTCCATGTCGGGATGCTTTTCGATACCATGGGAAAGAAATGCATATCAGAGGAGAGATGGTCCGATTAATCTCTCTATTGACGATGCTATTGAATTTCTTGCTGATGAAAAAACGGTAAAAATTCGTAATATATTGGAACGATTACGTAATAAATGTTATTATGTGACAATTTTTTATCCTTCGCCTGCAACAGATTTATTGTGGTCGTGTTTTCAGACTTCTACGTTAATTGGAACTACTGTTTGCGGTTTCGCGAAAAGGTTTTTAGTTGAAGATCTTGTTGTAAATCACTTATTATATGAGTTTAAGGATGAATTGAATGATAAACAATCGTTAGATGCTCTCAATGCTATTTATATGAAAAATGTGCAACTTATTAAATATCATCAATTAAATAAATTTCTAAATCGATTTGTGACATGGTTAGTGGTATTTGGGTTTGTTTGTGTTCAACGAGAAGGGAATAAAAAACATCCAGTTGTTGTAGAAGCGCCTATTATTTTTTTTGATCTTGAAAAAAAAATTTATTATTGTTACGATGAACACGAGAAATCTTGTGAAATGGTTATAGCCACTGAACCACAAAATTTACAACCGCGAAGTGATGTGGCTAGTTTGCTTAAAGCGCACAAAATGTACCAAATAGTTGAAGAATCAATGATGCGTTGTTGGAATACTGCATCACAACCAAAGATATTAGTAGCTGATGAAGATGATCCGATAGAAAAACGTATTCATTCTAGCGGTGATAAAAAAAAGGAGGAAAATGAAATATTAAGGGAATTTTCCAAGTTATCGTCTAAATTTTCCGATGCTTTGGTTACACGAGAAAGTAAACTTTTACAATCAGCTTCTGGGCTTTCTCATAGTTTTCAAAGCATTGATAATAGTATTCTTTTATCACAATTTGAGCGCGTGCTTGCTGAAAAAGAAGATTCTGAAAAAATAATAAAAGAAATGAAAAAAGAACTTAGAAAAAAGGCTTTTTTTGAACAAGAAGATAATAAACAAAGGAAAAAGGAGGAGATGGTAAGAATTCAAAAAAGTTTAAAAAATAAGGGAGAGCTCGTGCAACGCTATGCTCGTTTGTTTTCACAGGCAGGAGAACTTCATGTTCTAGAAGTACCTGTTGGAAAAAAAGTATTGGCTAATCGGCTTTCTGTTCCTCTTAATCAAGGAAATTTTAATCTTTTTAGAAAGAGTTATAATCTACTTGTACAAGCTGTCATTTATGGAAGAGATATTTGTGATGTAGTTTCTAATGCTTCAAGTATGAGTGGAACTAAGAAGGAACGTGTTAGAGAACCGGGCTTGGGATCAGATAAAACATTGGAAAATACTAAAATCTTTTCTTTTTACGAATTATTAATGCCTTTTATTGAGGATATGAAGATACCTGGCTTATTTATATCAAATATTCCTTTACCTTCTTTTCCACGAGAACATTCTCTTCTTGAGACGGACGAGTTTAATCTTCGATTAATTAATTGGGTACAAAATCGCGTAAATCCTTTTTCCTTTTTAGATCCCTGTAGTGTTATTAGCAAGGAAAAACCATTTCGACGCCAATGCGATGAGTTTCTCGGATACCAATCCAATACTAAAAAGAAAAAGAAAGGTATTTGATCAGTATATACCTAATAAATTTTCTAGGCGACTTGCGAAACATTTAATTTTTTTTGTTAAACATAAAACGGGAACTTTAGTTACTTATGCTACTTGCGTTAATACGACAGCTACTTCGAGGATCATATATGAATACGATGGTGTTGACGAAAAAGAGTTGCAAATTAGAAGTTCTAATAAAAAGGCGCAGAATTTTATAAGTGAGATTCTTGAAATCAAAGATCCTAGACTTATGAAATCATCGATTTTATATTTTCCGAGAAATGGACATGTTCAACCGCAGAGTATTACGTCATGTCGCGATTATGTCGATATTGCATTGGTTAACTCTGGAAACGTGCGAGAAACGAATTTATTTAAACGAGGCAGACCTATGACTTCTCACTGTCTTATAACGAATAAAAATCATACATTGTATTTTCATGGTTTCATTAGTATTCGGGATGCCTTTGAAACAATCGCGAAAAAAAAGGGAGTGTTTAATAATAGAAATTTTCCCGCTCTCAATTACTATGATGAAAAAGGAAGATTTAAGTTTACTTTTCATAGTTCTGGGTCAGTCAACATACAGTGTCTCTTTTATTTTGACAGATATCAGGCGGCAGAAGTACTCTCTTCTTTGATTACTGGAGTTATGGTGGACCCGTATTTGAATCTATTTTGCACGCGCGCTTGTATACGGATGGGGAGGCTTATTTCCTCTTGTGAAAAGGCAGATATTGTGCGTCAACATTATTTTTCTCTTGCCGACTCAGAACATGTCCAGGTTAATGATCATTATCAAAAAATGGAAAATTATGTCTGCGTTCTACTTCCCCGCGATATAATAGCTGATCGATTTAAATTATATAGAAACAAAAAAAATGTACCATATGATTTTGAAAAATTTATTTCTGAAATGATTTATACAAGACAAAAGATTAATGTTAAAAATTTAGTGTTAAATTGCCGGGCATTGGGGATTCGAGGTATAAAACAAATAATACAACGTTTTGAACCTAATAAATGTTTTTTATACACTTAATTATTAAGACAATAAAATTATTTTTCAAAATATTTTTGTTCGTCTTGCATTTTTCCTGTAGTTAGAAAATTGTTTACAAAGGATGTTGTATCAATGTCCATTTCGCTGTTTTCAATTTCAATGGAATTGGCGAGCCGATAGTTTTTTCTTGCATTTAACAAACGTGTCTTTAACGTTTCAGCGTCGTGTGAAATCTGAGTAGCTCCTTCAGCTGTTCGTACAAAACTTGCATTGATTATATTTTCGCTAATATCTGCTTTATAATTTTCGATGACAATACATAACGGTCGTATATATTTGTTAAGATGACGAAGCATAATTTCACGGCGTTTAGCTGAAGTCTCAATGCTATTTAGTGTTTGGGCAGTGGGAAGACCTTTATTTATATTATAAGTGTATTTATCGCGCTCTAGGAAGAGTTTATCTTCACATTCTTGAATATTTTTGAGATAATTACTTTCTTCATTATTAATTACAGTTGCCCAATCATTAACATTTAATAATAAATCTTGAATGGTTTTCATTTCTTTCTGAATGGTTTTTGAGTTACATTGACGTGTTATATAATCAACATAACAATCCTGTTCATTTTGGAAACAAAAATAGTTTATTGCTTTTATGAATAAACCTTTCCAACCTTTAACTTTATTTATACCTGCCGAAGTGGTGAGATCGTGTCTTGTGTAAACTTCTGTTTCTTGAGATATAAAGGGCTGGCTTTCTTCTTTGTTGTCGTTCGCTTCTTCTTCATAGACACTGAAATTGCTTAGATTGGGTTCTGATTGAATTATGGCCGCACAAGAAGAATCTGAAAACATGGACGTGTCATTGACACCAAATGAAACACCGTTATTTTCTTTTTCAGCTTTTCCTTCTGCGTCCTCTATGGAAAACATGGCAGAGTTTTCCCGGTTCGAAAAATCTGATCCTACTTTACATAATAAGATTAATCTGTTAAATAGTATGGTGTTAAATCTCAAAATGCAATTACAAGATACTACTGAAAAGAATCGAGTCATGCAAAATGAATTTCATCAAAAATATGAGATGGAAAAACAATGCTCCTATCAAGCCTCTTTAAAAGTAAACGAGTTGGAAAAACAACTCACCGAAGCCTGTAGACTGAATGAAGAATTGAGTAGGAAACTCTTAACTCAACAAAAAGAATGTGATGCGCTTCGTAAAGAGGCTGATGATTTGGATCACGTTGGAAGCCTCATGAAAGATACTATTGATCAACAACAGAAAAAACTGGCTCAATGGAAAGAGGTACACGAAATACTACAAATCAGATCAAATGAACTTGATCGTGTTAAAATCGAATTTCAAAATACTAAAAATGATCTTGATGTTAAGACGTTACAGTTACAAAAAACACAGAGAGAATTACTAACTTTAAAGATGGCTAAATTTGAAAGTGGAACGCAAATGAATTCGTATAGACCCCTTTTAAAATCGTTAAACGAATTTAATGTGCTTTTATGGTATTTTATTGAAAACAATCTTTTATCTCTAAAAGAGGAAGGTGTTAACAAATATATTACAGTTATGGGTAGTTCAAACGCTAAGTGGATCGGTATCATTGAGATTTGTTTAAAAATTCCAGAGTATGATACAACAATTTTTGGAAACGATATTTTAAAGTTCATCATATGTTACAAAGATCAAAGAATGGGTTTTCTTGATTTAGTAGACACTTTCATTAAAATAAAATCAAAAAATATGCAGCGAGTAGTATCGGATAGTGTTAAACTTGACAAGCAAAATTTGGAAGTGAGTGCAGCTAAAATGACATACCTTTTGGCCGACCTCCAGATAAAGATTAAAAATGGTACTGTACCAAAAAGTATTGATGTACGTTTTCAGCAAGAGGTTGACGAATTAAGACAAATACCTGATGTATCCTAATTTTCCTCACTTCCTTTCGCTATTAGTTTTTATATTTTACGTACGTAATAAAAAGAGTATATATTATTTAAAGAAATAAAGAAAAAATAAATGATTATTTTCATATTTGCGAAATGGATGTAGAAAATAAAAAACGAAAGAATGAAAAAGAGGAAAATACTATTAATAAAATATTAAAACGAGATAACGGAGAAGAAGAAGAATTTGTGGGTGGTATAAAAGATTTATATGTAGATGAAAATACTTTACCAGGAATGCGAAAGTTTTTTAAACGTTTTGATAAAACTAATAAACTGTTTTTAGAATGTGATATTGAAAAATATATGTCTCCCCAAATTTTTGGAAAACATAGTGATATCATTTTTGAATTTCTTCAATCGTATGGCAATCTTGTTTCTGTGGTCGGTCCTCCGGGATGTGGTAAAACTCATATGATTTTTGATCTTTGTTATAAATTTTTTATTCAGTGTGGTTTTGTTCCAAATATTATTGCGCAATCTCAAAAGATTGTTGAAAATATAAATGATAGAATTGATGCGCAGATTGAGGTTCAGAAAAAGCAAGATCAAACAGTTAATTGGGAACGCTTTTTACCTCGTGCAAGTACTTGTTGTTTCTTCTTGGGTATACGAAGAAACCTTGTTTATGATCTTAAAAAAGATATTCAAACTTTTACAAGTTTGTACGAGAAACGGTGGAAAAAAGAATTACAGTTAACATCTTTTGAAGAAAGTAGGACTTTACCTGATGTAGCTACATCTAATATGATTATATTAGACGAACAATCACTTATAGGAGGACGTTTTATAGATATCATGAACTATATTTGTCAAAGGTGGAAAAAAAATAATCAATTATTTGGAGGTATACCTGTGGTACTTTTAGGTGATCCCTGTCAATTAGTGCCAGTAAAAGGAATTAGTAGTTATCTTTCCAAACCATTTGTGGAAGGAGCATTTAATTATTCGAGTGTGAATCGTATTATTCGGTGTAAAGATGATCCCGTTTTAAAATCTCTTATCATGACTATGAGAGAAGATGCTGAAGTACCGGAATCTCTTTTGAAACGCGTCAATTATTCATGTGTCATTGGGGTTGATCTCGATAATCCCAATGTATGTCCCGGAAACTTACGGATCTTTTGTAGGAATAATACTATGAATAAATATATGGAAACGCTTACTAAAATCTATTTAAAAGATCAAAAAAAGAAAACGTTTCCCATTACATATTGTTGGAAACGATATGGTAAAGTTGTACAAAACAAATATATGACCGAGGCAGAAAAAACATTTTTAGATGAGATTAAAAAACGATTGACAGAAGAATTACGCGTTGATATGGATGTTATGATTAAAACCAATGTTTACGGTGAATATATTAATGGCGAACAAGGGGTGATTGAAGGTTTTACTGATAATGGAGTTGTTTTTCGAAATCAGAAAGATAAAAGAAAAACAGTGCGAATGGCTGAAAAAGAATTGAATTTAAAAAATCATATGAAATTTTGTGTGCAATACATGCCACTTCATCAGGCAAATGCTGTAACAGCGCATACTTGTCAAGGACAGACTGGAGATTTTGCTGTAACAGAAGAGTGTATGAAAATGAATGCTCATCCATCTTTTGCTGGAGGAGCATATGTATGTATATCTCGTGCTTCTTCTATGGGAACAAGACAAGATAAACTAAAAGCTGTAATGAATGGAGAACGAAGGGTAAATGGACTTTTTTTGGCATCTGAATTACAGAAAGAATCTCCAGTATCTCGAGTACATTTTGTTCACAAAAGGTTTTTTGAAAATAGTAATCGCATATTTTTACCTAAATATATGAATCCTATTCACGTGCATTTCATTTTAGAACGAGAAGGGCGAATTGGAGCCGCTAAATATACAAAAGATGAATTGGATGAGATTACGATGGCATTGAAAAAACAAAAGGTTTAAGAGAGAAATAAGAGACAGAGATAAAAAAAATAGTATGGGTAAGAAAACCAATAAAAACGGTGATGCGCGGAAAATATTTCTCCTTAAACTGTATTTTACTCTTGGGATTGTTATTTTAGCTTCAATAGGACTTTTTGTATACGTTTATTTAGAAATTAGACAAACGTTGACAATTGTTGTACCGTTAGAGCAATTAACTAATAATGATAAATTACAAATAATTGAATGGAAAAAAGTGAATTTACCGTTTGAAATAATTAGGTATTTGAATCAAGGACAGCCTGTTAGTGAACTTATTGGGAGCAAGTTTTCCGAAAGGTTATTTCTTATTTTTAAAACTCCTCATCAACTTCGCAGTAGTAATACAATATCAACTTTGGCTTATGTTAGAAAACGGGAGAAACGATGTTTTCTCTCGTTGTATGGAGTTGATGGACCTTTGCAATATGAATCATTAGATGTTGAAATGAAAGAATTTTTTGAATGGACAGTTCATTTTACAGGGAATTTTGATACTATTGTCGCCAAAAGTAAATGCGGTGAAACCACAGAATTGTTTTGGTGGTGGGGAAAAAGATTTGCGCGCGTTCCTCTATTGAGTCTCAATGATACTTGTTTTGTTGATTTACAAGGAACATGTAGTAAACGAAGAAATTTTACCTATAATGGTTTAGATAGTCGAGGAAATAAGATTGTGTGTGATGAACGTTTTAAAAATTTAGAATATATCATTTGTAAATAATAAAGTATTAAATTCAAAATGATACTTTAACAAAAAAAGATGTCAGTTCACGAATTTCTAATTTTTCTTACACTTGCTATTGTGCTTATAACGCATATGTCATTACTAAAGTTTCAAAAAAGTCAACAAGTGACTTTAACTTTTGAAAACGATTACGAATACGAAATTCCTATAGCGTGTTTAACTCAACTTTCAACATGTCTTGGGAGGAATCCCGAGTACATCAATCTTCAGCAGCACTTCAAAATGGGAGCATTGGAAAATTTTTCAATCATGTGGGAAACGGTTATACCCCTGTTGCGGAGATCGATTCCGAAGACGAAACTTTTTCGCTGGAAAGAGGCGTAACCAGAACGAAGCAGCAGAATTCTCTATATGCGAATAAAGAGGCAGCATATATTTATAGACATGTCATTGTTTTTGTTTTTCTAGTTTCTATTGTTACTTCGGGAATAATTGTTTTAACTAATGCAATGTATACTGCTAATTTTGAAAAAGAAGAGTGTCGTGTTCAGGAATATACATTACAAAAGAGTATAAAATTTGATAAAATGAAAATTGAGTTAAAGAGGGATAATATTAAGTTATGTTCGGTACAGGGATGGAAAGTTGCTATTCACTTAAAAAAAGGATGTTCGGTTGATGCTCTTGAAACAAATCAAGAGAAATGTGTCGCAGAATTAAGGTTAGATGGTTTTGGTATTTTGCGAAATTATGAAAATTTGGCAACGGGAAAAATAAGTCATATTCTTACAGGTGCAAATGATTCTATAAAGACATCGAGAGCATACATACGTTTAGAGGATAGGGGAATAGCTTTGAGTAGAGGAAAACAACCACCTCAAATTGATCCTCAAGTTTTTTTAACTATAGAATACTAAAAGGACAGTTTTAAAAATAAAAAAGATATATACCACGACGGCAAACTAATGATTAATCCATTTGAGGTAGTTAAAGTTGTTTTGACTCCAATTAAATTTGGGGCTAAAATTTTTATTGATTTTTCAAAAGATTTTACTCTAATTATTATACGGGTTTGCAATATCTATGTTTTATTAACATTTTTGACCGCATTTGGTCTTTTGGTTATCACCTCTGCTGCTGCTACATTGGCTGGTTATATTTTGGGTGCAGTAGCTCTAGCAATTGTTGAAATCATTTACATTGGACGAGAAATTGTCGATGGAATAGACGATGCACTTAATTTTTTTGGAGTTAGTGTTACAAATCCTATTCCTCGGCATACGATATTTGATGAAATGAGTGTCTTAGTAGAGAAAAATCCTTTTCATGGCGAAAAAGGAACAATTACAGCGGTTCGCGTCTTGCTTTTTTATTTATCGAAAGATAACTTATGTAAAATGTTAAAATTTTTTCACGCTATACGATTATCAAATATTTTTATTTATACTCCATTGTCCCCGTTGGCAAGAGCTATTTGTTTCTTACCGTATAACATTAATAAATACCAAATCTGGTTTCAAGGTTACCCCAAGCTTGCCTTTGTTATAGCGTACCCTTTCTTATTATACCTTTGGTTTATAATGGTTACTAAACCTTTGTGGTGGGATATTCTTAAACGTGTTTTTAAAGCCATCTTGCAAGTTATTGAAAAACGGGTAATATTGGCAAAATATCTTCATGAATTCGTTGATAGGGTTAAAAGAATTGAAGAAAGGAACAAGAAAAAAATTACAAGATTTTTAAAACATGAAAAAAAGAAATATGAACTGATTCAAACGCATACGTAAAATTTTTTATTAGTTTTTCGATACCGATACAAAAAATGGTCTATGATCTATACGTTTAGTTTCTGTAATGCGAATTTGACGCACTAGTGACAATAAGTTACAATATTTTAAATATTGAATTGTATTTTCCCAAAATAAAGGTAATTTTTTAGTATCTAGAGCCCACGTTTCAAAATTTTCAAGCATGCTTTTATGAAAGATAACATAATCATTTGGAACATCTTTCAGGGAGCCTCTAAAAACATTTAAGTCTTTGGCTTCGCGTTTAGCCAGTAAATAAAGTTCGTCTAATAAAAGTTCTCTTCCAGTATCTTTTATTGTGCGTGTTTCGTAACGTTTTTTAGAATCAGTACAACCACGTTTTTCACAGGATAAAGATTTAGTTAAGAAATCAATTTTATTAAAACAGGTTTCTACTAGTTTCTCATAATAAAGGTATGCATGAATGATATGCGTTTCTTTTTCGGGAGGGGAATGACGCAGTTTTTCTAGTCGGTTTCTGTCAAAATATGTATCCACTTGGAAAGATATCCCTAATATGTGAGCTGTTAATACTTCTACGTAATTGTTAGTGGCAGGATTGTACACGAGAAATTCTATAGATTCGCTATCGATTCCGAGTCTTTCGGAAAGTTCATAATCAATTTCATTTTCCTTTACTCCATGTTTATGTACAGCAAATAAAAAAGGTTGAAAACGTGATTGTGAATCGGTTAGTAAAGTTATAATATTTAAAGGTATTTTATTAAAACAAAGAACCGTGGCAATGATTGACTGATAAAGATTGATACAAATTTTTTTAAGTTCTTTGAGACTAAACTGTGAATGGAGATATTTTCGACATGATGGCGTTGCAACGTAGCGACATAATTTTTTATATTTATAATTTATACCTGTCGATTTAAAAATTTCATTTATGAGATAAAATTCAGTATTGGCTTGATCGCGTACTACCGGAGGAATAAAGATTCGGAGACAGTCTGTTAGCCCCGCTACTACTACACAATGCGTTTCGTTTTTTACCTTATCGACAACATTTGCTAGAATTGATCGACCAGTTGCAGTCATTGCTTGATAGGCGTTTAAATCAAAGTTTTTTAAAGAACCAGAAAAATAGCAATAAAGACTCTTATACTTCTTTTTATTTTTTTCACTCAGCAGCAGCATTTCGTCGCAAAGTTGATGCATGAGTTTTATTGAAAATGACGTGTATGGAATTTCTCTATAACGCAGTATGTATAAGTAAAATTTGTTAAAATCAAATTCAAATAATTCATCGTAAAAGCCTGGTTCAGGTATTAGATTTAAGCCTCCAGACGCTTCTGAAGAGTTTTTAATAATGCGAACATAAGGTTCCAGAAAACGATTAGACATAAAATTCAAAATAAGTTGAAGGGAAGGAAGACTATCACTATTTATATTTTGTTCGTCAGCATCAAATAAGTGCTGTAGTTGATAGGGATTATCATAATATATTACTTTTCCGACATCTACAATGCCACCAGAATGAGTTGTTGATAACTGATACGAACGTGATAAATCTACCAAAGGTAAATGAGCAGCTAAAAGTGTTTGATTAAGAGGGGACAACTTTGGACTATACACAGGCCAGCCCCAAGAAAAACTTTGATCTATACCTTGTATTTCCCATTCTTTCCGATTTATAAATTGATTCTCTGAATTCCACCAACGAATACCGTTTATTATAAGATTATGAACATTACCATTTTCATCTTGCCTTTCATAAACGAGAGATGGTTCATCGCCGTCCTTGAGATGTACATTATGATAGTAATAAATGGGTACATTGGGTATTTGTGATTCACAGTACACGGCAGAAGATGAAATTTTTTCCTCCATATTGAGAAATAAGGAACAAAATAAAAACCCAAAATCAGATTAGACTGTTTTAATTATAGAAAGACACGTGAAAATTAATTTTTTTTGTATAGTTTCAATTTAATCGTTAGAACAAAGCGAATAGAAATAAAAAAAGAATGGAATATTTTTCTAACTACGATTATATTATGAAAAGGCAGCAGCCTCTCCCTTTTCTCTCCCCCCTTCGCTTTGAATTTTTAATTAAATGTTTTTATAATAAAGATATATTCTAAATAAAAAAATAAGTTTTATTAATAAATTATTTATAAGTTATTATATAATAAATTTAATGTTTTTAAAAACAAAGAGTTTATTTCTTTTTATTTGTACATCTAAAACTAAAAAAGTTCCATTTTATTCCTTAACTGGTCGAATAAAAGGTTCTCCTGCAGAGAACATCAATTTTGAACCCTTTTTATCGTAGTCAAGTTCTGTCCCAGACATTGAGTATGCAAATGGGTCTTTTTGTATCCAAATGATTTCGTCTTTTCCTTCACTATTACGAACTAATTGCCATACATTCATAGGTACAAGAGTGCGCGTAAACGCGTGAAACAGACTGGTAAACTTTTCAATGAGTTCTACACCACCGTTTGCTTTTAGTTCCATATGCCTTAAGTTAATTCTATCTCTAGAAGTTTCATATCGCTCTTTGGTAGTATTACAAAAAGGTATTTCTGTATAATGAGTTTGATGAGTTCCTATACCGAGTGGATAATAATACCCAAATTTTTCTAATAGTTTTAAAACATGTTCTTGATATCCGAGGGGATGCATTGTAGGAGCTATTGAGACTGCTTTATCGATTCGAGTAGTATCGCAACTTCTAAGATCGGTTTCATCATTGAGATTGAATAAACCGATTGTTCTTCTGCCGCCGACCGGTGGTAGTTTTTCTTGGGTAATCATTTCTACGTCGCTCATATGAATAAAAAATGCTACTGCTCCCGTTAAAAGTTTTTTATCGTGAGTCTGTAAAGTTTGGTGGTTGAAGATATTGTCTAAATTTTCCATTCGCATGTCGCATAATTCATCAATTTCTTCAATGACGGCATTACTTATAGCATAAGCCGCATGTTTATCTAAAAACCCATAAAGAGTTTTTTGATGGTGCGTTACACTTACGGGGTTTTCGTTTTGTTTGTTTACAATTAACATGGGTCCTTCTTCAATTCGAGGGCATCTATCTCTAATAATGGGAATAATGCTGCTGGTAATAAATTTTTCTTGTTGAAGAATAAGTATTGATCGGAACATTGGGACGCCATTTCTGAGCATATATTTGTGAACATTACTCTTACACATGACGTGACACATAATGTTAAAACACCATACTAAACTAAAAGGTAAATTTACCATACTATTGATTTCTTTATATTTACAAAACGCATGTAGATTGTAAATGCTGTTTTGGTGAGCATGATATGGAGTGGTAATATGAGGTGAATGAGCGAGAAGAGGGTGATACTTTGTAGCATCAGAGAGGTGTTTGGGAAGTTTTTGAGCCCGAGGACTAAGAGTTTGGTAGAATACCACTGGACAGCGATAATGCCGTAGAATTTCTGTTCTACGTCGATTATCTCCTACAGGAAACTTGAAAGATACCCAATATTTTATTGGATTAAAAGCGAGCTCTTCTGAATTTGCTCTAAAATCTTTGATAGGCAATTTGTTCCATTGAAACCGACCCATTCTATCTATTCCCAATAAATTTTCATCTTCTGTTTCTATGTTTTCATTTAATTGGTTAATATTATCTTCGTCTTCGTTATAATTGTCTTCTTCTTCATCATCATCTGGTACAACTTGTTTTCCAGTATAATGTACTTTGTTTGGCATAACTACAGATTCTGTTCGCGTTATCAAAAATGTTTCAAAAACTCGATACATTTGAGAATACGGGTCTGTATTAATCTCAGAGTTTTGAACTTGGGTAATGTCTGTCATTGGGATAGTTTCAGAAAAGGTCGGAAAAGAACGAAAGATGGTTAAATCGTCATCACTAGCAGTAACAAATTCTCCAATTGTTTTAAAAGCAGAATCCATGAGACAGGAAATGTGAGAATAGTATTTGATCATTTCTTTGATTTGATTTAAATTTTGAGCAAAATAATTTTCCATATGAATACTTCTAAAAAAGTCTCGAATTTCATTTACACTAGATTTTCCAATTGACATTATAGCAAAAAAGAAGAGGCGCGGGAACGTTAGAATGGCATTACTCTTAAAATCTGTTGCAAGTTCTTGAATCAAAAATGAAAGATACATGCGTTTGAGTCGCGTCCAAGTATTTGCTGAAAAACTAATTGCTTCATCGTTAAAGACATTTCGAAGTTTAACTGCCAAAAACACTTGTTTTCTGCTAGGTACTTTCGAGCAACATTCCATAATGAAATCTAGTAAATCTTTTCCAAAAGAATCTTCAAATTTTGTTACTTCCGAATTAAAAAGAATAACTTTGGATAACATATCGTCTCGGTTAACTAAGGGAATATTGCCTTCCAGCATAAGTGGAGAATACGGACACCTTGACCGTACATTAGGTGCGAACCCTCCATTGTCTTCATCGCTTTCATTATTTTCATCACCGCTTTCACTACCATGTTGAGGAGCACCAGTTTGTTCTGGACCGTAGCCATACATACCGTATTCCGAATTATAATTTTGATGTGAGAAACCTACAGATAATGATCCCAATTGATCGAGTACATTGTTTGGTACATACGATGATGGATTATCGTGTGTTCCTGGTAAAAAGTTTAGATGAACATCAGTATCACAATTAGCGTTTATAGTAGTTCCTCGAGATTGTCTTTTTTGTAAAAATGGATGAAGAGTGTCGTACAGATAGAGTTGGTTACGCCGTGTCATTTTCCCCTCAAAAACTTCTTTTCTATAATCCATGTAATTGACATCATTGAAGTAATCGCGACCTTGCAATACTTCTTCAAAATAACTCTCTGGATCATATAAATTTGAATAAGTGAGACCAGACTGGGCAAGTTGTTCTTTCATTTTTAAAACCATGTTGTCACGTTGACTTAGAGAAGTTGAAATATGGTACTCATCAAACATTAACCCCTTCGCAATTTGTGAAGTGATTTTTTTAAACGGTTGATGAACTATTATGTATCGTGTTAATCTTTCTTCATTTCGAAGTGGATTGTGTTTTTCTATTCCTAAATGAGGAAACGTTTTGGGTAGTGCGCAAATGTATTTGTTCATACTACCAATCACTGTACTTGCACATATAAAATTATTTTTAAAATAGTTTATGTTTCCTAACGATTGTGTACCACGCACTTTTGATATATCAATATGACCTTTTTTTATATCTTCTGAACGCATTTCGTAGATTGGGTTTATGGGACCGAAATCATAATCGTATACTGATAGTTGACCGGAGTTTTTAAGTTTTTCTAGTGCAAAGTCAGTGCAGAAAATTCCATCGAATCCTTTAGTTTCTCGATCTGGAACCTGTTTCATGACTTCGTTAATTTGATGGAGAATCTCCCATATACTACCTTTACTTTGGGGCAAGGTAGGAGCAAACGATCGTAGGTAAAGTTCTTCGATTTGTTTAAAAATTGGAGCCGTATTTTTTGTTGCAATTGCATTCTTACAGACTGGGGTTTCTATCATTTTTGATAAAACGTAATCAATTCTTCTTGGTGCAAAATTAGACAAAAATTCAAGAAAATAATACATTTTGCCAGAAAATATACTAGATTCCAACAATAAAGTTTGTTCTTTGATAAAAGGTTCATAATCTTCTTTATAAAATTCTGTTAAATCGGCATTAATACTCATAGAAGCAGCTACCTCTCTTGCATGAAATCCAAATGTTATACTAGAACTAGTAGGTCCAGTAAGATGGGCTCGTTTTGAACTTGGAAGAGGAATTCGGTTCTCCCATTCACGCATTTTTGTGAATGGGACGATGTGACTTTGTCGTTCTTTCATGATTGTAAAAACTGAATTGAGAAATTTTCGAACATCTTTTTCTATAGCAGAGTTGTACCATTGTAAAGATCGTTGTGCAGCATAACATTGCAGGAGAAGTTGTTTAACTGATTCTAAAAGTACTTCGCTTTGATTAATTCCATCTCGTTTAAAACTATACAAGGGAATTTTACCACTGTCCTGAATCATTTTCTGGTATGGAAGATTAATTGGAGCACCCGGATTAAAAGTTTCACTTAAGAAACCAGAAGGTTTATCTAAAACGGCTTGCCAAAAAGCTGTAGGCCTACAGTTTTCATGTGTTCTCCAGGCATTCATAGGAATTGGAGGTTGCGTGTAAAACTCATCGTAAATGTTGGGAGCTGCCATCTCGTAATATTTTATTTTGGAAATACTTCATTCGTCAATAGATATGAAGAAAAAAATATTCTCCGGGGCGACACGAGACTGTACCATCACCTTGACTGTGGTATTCTACAGATTGAACCATACCCAATGGGTAAATTTCGGTGGCATGTAAAATATTTTGCAATTGTCTGAGCAATAATTTACAATTTTCATTGTCGAGATGAAATAGTTTTATTTCTTGATAGATGGTTTTCATAACATAAGCAGCATCATTCATATTTGAGTAAACTTTTTCTACTAATTCTTCCATTTTTACGGCCTCTTCTGGATACTTTTTATAATGATCTAATATAATACCTACAATCGAAAATAGATTTACCATTATATTAGCTACTTTGTTTTTTGTTAAATGTCGATAAAACGTTGTTCGCGATTCGTTCATTGCTTTAGCTATTTCTAATGTGTTTTTTAAAGTACTTTCAATTCTTCGTGTTGCTTTTGTTAATTTGCGCGGTACAAACATGGGAAACATGAATTTATACCTATTCAACATTATGTCTACCTCATCTTTGGTAGGCACGTCTGCATAAATTAAATCTCCAATTTCAAATGTTTCATTACTCAAATTTCTCATTCTTATACCACTGTTCTCCCTAGAATAAACATCAAATATTCCTTCAAAATTATCAAAAGTTGTATCTACTATAGAAACTGCAAAATACCCAGTTTTAGAAGAAAAATACTCGTTTTCACGAAGAAATTCCCATTCTTTACCTTTAGGAAGACTTTTGGGATATGTTTCATTAGCGGGACAGGGAGTACAAAAAATTTGATTTTCAATGGGTGTTAAATACACAATTGATCCCTCGGGTAAGCTACAGCCTTGCTCACAAATCGGAGTTCTATATTCTCTATCTTTGGCATGCGCGCGTTGTCTACTCGTAGACGTGACGGGGAAATGAGGATTGATTAAAGTATTAAAAGTACCAGCCATCTTTACAGTTTAATTTGATTTTTATTTAACTTAATACTTCAATAGTTACAATAATTTTATTTAATAATAATGAAATTAAGGTCAAAAAGGTGAATAAATAAAGAGAAAAATAAAATTAAAGATTTTTATTTATTTTGTCCACCCCAGGTATTATATTTTTCTTGAAGATCTTTTTCTGTTAACGGAGATTGTGATAATGCTTTCTGAGATGCTTTTACAATACTACTATCAATTGGTATCGAAGATTGATCAACGGATTCGTATGTTCTCTTGAGGGATGAATTAGATGTTTGATTATTATTGTTAAATGTTTCATTTTTAGTTTTATGTTCTTCTAAAAGTTTTTTAATTTCGTCTATTTTTCCAGAAAAATATGCTTCATCAAATGAAACTTTTTTCTTTTCGGGTTCAGATTGCGAAGGAGGAGGAGGGGGAGGGGGTTGAGAAGGATAAACTGGAATAGGCTGAACAGGGATATTGGAAGACGTATAATGAATATATTGTGGCTGGTGATACGGATAATTTGACTGGTACTGTTGTTGAGACGATGGTAGCTGTGGTATCAATACGGATTGCTGTGGTTGTTGAAACTGCTGTGAGGATTGTTGTATAAATGGTGGTTGTTGAAAAAATGGTGGTGGTATTGCAGGTTGTTGATAAAATATTGATTGAGGTTGTTGTTGCTGCTGTTGTTGTGAAATTGGTGTGTTAAACATTTTTCTGCTATCTCCCATATAATACTCAGTATTTTTTAAAGGCTCGCTTAAATTATTTATACCCGGTGTAATATTTATTCGATGAAATGTTTGACCACCGTCGTTACTTGAAAAAAACTGTTGCTGTTGTGGAGGATTCATTTTCTTAATTGAAGCTTTTATTATCGGGTTATTTTTTTCTTCAATAGTCTCGTCTTGTTTTTTCAGGAGAGGATGCTCAGCAACACCAGCTTCCACCATATACTTCCATAATTTGTTTTTAGTGCTTGTTTTATTATAAGATGGTATATACGTGGATAAATGTCCTAGAATTTCTAATTGTTTATTTGTGCGTCTTGTTAGCTCTTTAGAATTTTCAGAGAAATGTTGCGTTCCCAATTCAGAATCGCGTTTCAGTTTATTCCAATCATTTATAAATTTTTTACACGATTGATCATTTGTATTTAAGCCGCGTGTTAAATGTGAAAAGATTTTGTTCATACCATCAGATGAAGAATTTAATATTTCATCAGTTTCTTTGATGCATTTTTGCGTATTATAAAGTTCAGAACAAAGGTCACTCATGAAGTCAAAAATTTCGTTTGTAGGCATTTCTTTAATATCTTTTCCAAATTTCTCCAAAAAGGCATCATTATCAGTAGTGATAGCTGTATTATCCTTTTCAGAAGTCTGACAATTTTTAGTTTCCTTTTCTTCTTCAGTTGATATCTCCACTGGGGGAATCGCGGAAAGATCAGTGTTTTCTGGATCCATCTTCTTTATTTGTTGTTTAGATGCTCTTATAATTTCTTCATTAGTTAACTTTAATGTGTTTAAGAATCGTATTTTCTCTAACTTATTTTTTTTGTAGCATTTTCCATATTGAGCAAAACCGAAATCAGTATGCATCTTATAAAGTAAATCTTGTAAATTATCTGCATAGGTGGCTACAGTTCCAGGACGTGCCCCCACACTTACTAAAGAAACTTCAAACGCCTTTTTTTCCTGTCCTATAGTAGCTAAACTCACTTCACTACAAATCTGACGCAGATTTCGTTTTTGGACGTTAGGAAAAGCTGATTTATAAACTTCTAATACAGCACATATTCCATATGTCTCGTGATCCAGGTGTCTATGCCAAGATAATACCACTTTTCCACATGGTTTACCAGCATGTTCTACTAACACGTCTTTTCCAATGAGATTAAGAGAATTATATTGATTGCGCGTTAATTGTAAACGCGGATCTTGATTATTTTTAGTGTCTGCAACTTGACATACCACATAAAAACACTTCTTCTTATTCGCTTTGTAACGTAATATTAGTTGACTTAGTTCTTGTTTTAATCTATTTTCCCCATCTGAAAAACATAAACAACAAACGTCGGATTTTGCCATGTTGTCTTTAGACATGTTTTTATTCTTTAGCCGTTATCTTTCTAATATGGATCTCACAATATTTTGTTGTAGTTACATTTTTACAATTGTTAAACTGACAAAGACTTACAGAATATCGATCTATGGTCTCAAAAGCAAATACATTTCCTTTTGTGTCTAAAAGTTTAAAATCAATAAGATTGGTTTTATCGCAATTAAAACAGAAACGTAAAGGTTCATGAAGACGCATATACATTGTTCGTTTCTTGGGTCTATGCTTCAGGTCGACTAAATCTAATGAACGTCCACAGTCCATACAAAACGTTTGACTCTCAATATTTTTGGGATCGAGGTCGTTTCGTATACCCTGAAATATTGTATATGTTTCTTGCCGCATCATATATTTTGAAACAGATTTTTGAAACAAAGTAAATAAAACTGGAAATTGATCTTTAAAATTATTTAAAATTTTTTCTAAATCACCTTCTTTTTCACTTCTATGTTTTTCTACTTGGGCAATAATACTTTGAAATTTTGAAAGTGATACTGAGGAAAGGTTATGATATGCGTCAGTCAAGAGTAGTGGAGCAAATGGGCTGATACAATGAAATCGAAATAAGTTTCCCAGTAAACATGCATCCTTTGGCGTAATAATATCTTCTTTAAATTTAGACAATGCCTTTGATATGTTTGAAATATAAATACGCCAAGGTTTAACTCGTAATCGAACGTATGAGAGATGAGCTAGTTTATTAAAATCAAGTTTTGTATTATTAAGATTATTTATCATTGTCTTAAATTCTGTTTCAGTGGAAGGCACAGTATAATCACTTATAAACTCGTTATAATTTTTAAATATAAACCATGCCATAGCAACAGTTATAGCGTATCTAAAATATTCCAAGATAGTGGTAGCGCGTTCCATAAATGTAAGATAAGACATAACCGAGCATACCGGTTCCATGTCGTCGTAATGAACATGGGTAAAACTATTTTTAGTTATACTTTTTATTAAATAAGTGCCCATTCTTGTTTTTCGAGCTGCCAAAGAAACTAGCTTGTAGGTGCAATCTTCACTGGTAGGAAATCGTCGTTTTTCTTCGTCCGTTAATAAATTACGTTGCACGATATCATTAAAAATTGTTTTTAACATTATTTTTATAAAATGCGATACTATAACTTGATCATTTGAAATGTTTAATGTCAATTGTAAAACTACTATTTAAACCAATGTAAAATAACGTAACATGTTGTAAAAAAAACTGATAATAAATAAAACCTATTAATTATAAATGAAATGATTGGTTTTGCTATGTTTTTAATTGTTTTTTTAGTGTATGTGTTATTCTTATTGTTCAATGTAGGCTTTAGATACAATCTTAGGTAAATATGACATCCTTCTTCTTCATTTATTTTTTGTATTTTGAGAACATCAAATGTATACTCTTTATATTGATCTAAAATCAATTCAACCGTCTTTGTCAAATTATAATTGTAATAGTTATTTTTTTCTCTTCTAAAAAAATGGAGATACTGATTATCATTATATAATTTATGCAAATCTTGGATTTTTTCATCATTTGTTATAGCGAGTGACATGAAAGCGATATCTCCTTTTTTTTGGTTTTTTTTGTTGCATTTTACTTTAGCATATGCTATTCTTCCTTCTACACTCACAAGAAATAAATTACGTTGTTCATAATTAAATAACTCATTATAATCGATAGTCTTGTTGATGTCTTCAGTATCATAACGTTCTACTTCCATATTTCCGATGGGGTATTTATAAAATTTATATCCGCTGTTCGATTGGCTTCTTACGTTTTTGTCATTACTTTTATCCATGATCCAAAGGGTACAATTGGAAGATGAATTAAAAGTTTTTCTTTTCTCCTCAAATACGTACAGTTTATTTCTTCTGATAAGGACCAAATATCTAATATTTCATGGTTTACATGAAGCCAATCTTCACAATTAGATTGCTTAGCCATCGATTTATAAAAATTAACAATTTTTCCCCATGTTTGCCATTTTTTTCCAATATCTAAATAAGGAACCAATGAGCCAAATAGTTCTTGTAAGCGTTTAGCTGGATTTGTACAATGTTTTTTCAAATAATTGTAGATACATTCAAAAATATTAATAAAATCTTTTAATGTAAGAGGATAATCATCATTGCCGTCAATATTATCATCATCATTCCATTTAAAATAATTTTTGACAAAATTCCATTCATCCTTTTTTAAAGATGAAGAATATAGATCGAAATGACCAAAACTTGGTAGTGGTTTCAAATAAATAAGATTAGGATTTTCAAGTCCATTTAGTTTAGGTTGAAAGATTACCGCCGAAAATATCCATTCAAGAGGACTATCGGCACCAATGGCAAAAGAACCATGTGGCGAAAAAGTAGTCCAAGGAGAATGTTTAAGAAATTTTCTTCCTTCTTGAGTATTCCATATATTCACTGTTTTAAAAACTAATGTTTTCTTGGTTTCTTGTGATTTTGTTTCTTGTAACCAAATTTTGGAATAAAAGACTAAAGTTTGTAAAATATCTATGTTAAATAAGCTTTCAAATTCTTTAACAAATGAATGAGTTTTAAATATTGATAATGCTAAAATGCTGTTAGTATCAGGCACGATTGTGTCTGTTGTAGGTAACGGTTCAATTTTTACTCTGGGTAAATCTATTTCATCCATTTTGGAAACGTAAGAATTAAAATTTTGAACTGTAGATTCTCGTGAGTCTAATTGCAAAAACCAAATTTCGTCTTTATTAAGATAAATTTTCCATTCAATACTAAAAAGAATGTGTACATCTTCGGCCTCACTGGATGATTGTACACTATTGTTTCTAAATCTGATATTTGATGGAATAATCCCAACCGATAATAATACTTTTTTGATATTCACATCATCAGGAGTAATAAAAAAATCATTTTCTTTCACACTACCGTGACTTTTATCTGTTAAAAATAAAATAGGACCTTTTTTTTCGTCATCTCTATTAGCGAAGTTTAAGAGTTTTTTACGAAGTATTTTGTTACAATGCTTACACTTGATGGTAAGATAGTTTTTATCGTATTCAAGAAAACGTTGATATGCGTTTTCAGATAATATACAACGTAAAGGAAATAGAAAAGAAAATTTTAATGGCATCTTGTTGTTAACAAATTGGAGCCGAAATCAAAATGAATCATTTGTACAGGAATAAAATCCTATTATGTTACTTGAGTTCATCTTTTGACGTAAATATTAAATACAATAAACGAACAATTTATTTAAGTTCATTCTTTGGTGTTCTGGCTTTTTGTATTCTGTGTTACGCACAATTTTACGAGTACGATCTTTTCATTAAATTTTCGGTATGTAATCCGTTGGACTTTCGAGAAAGTTTCACCATTGAAGAATGTAGCGTACATGCAAACATAATAGATGACCCTAGGTATTTTATTTTAATCTTTTTTGCAGTAGGATTATTACTTTTGGCAGCAGGATTAGAAAGTTTGTTTATTTTAAGAGGTTTTATTAAAAGACATCAGCGTTTTATATCTCATGTTGCTTATGAATGGAATTTTAAGTCAGAAATAGTAATACATAAACTTATCAAGTTTCTCGGTATACAAAAAAAAGACATTACGAAAAGAATCAATCTAAACTTACAATTAGTCGATCATAGATTACGATCAGCCAATGGTCTTTTATTTGCTAACTTATACTTGGCATTTATTTTTCGAAATTGGAAAGAATTTTTTAGTTTAGTAGTGGTAGTACTCGTATTAACAGTTATACCTCCAATTATATTTTTTACGGACATAATTATCAAAGTATTAGGAATATTATGTTTTTTTACGGGAAATATTTTGCCAATTCAAGCATTTTTCCTCCTCTCCTTCCTTTCGCTACAAGATTCCAATGGAATAATTTTATTAATATATTTTAGTTTACTTTTACTAAAAATTCCAATATTTATATTAGTTGATCGTCTATTATTAGGCACATCTCGCTTGCAATTATATCAAACACTAGTTACAGATTTACCTAAAGAAAAATCTCAAGAATTAATAAAATGCTTAGAAGGAATACCCCCGTCACCAAGAAAAAAATAAAAAAAACAACTATGGCTAAACAGTTAAATGAACAAAACCAAAAGAAAAAAATAGTCCTTCAGAGACTTACTTTTTCCCCAACCATTGTACAAACTGTGGAAGAAAAATCTTTATCCAGATCACATCGAATGAGAACCAACTTCCATGCTGCTATGAAAAATGTTATTGCGGGATTTAAAGAAAAGTATGATCAAGAAAATTATACGCGCGAAATTGCTAACATATCAACAAAACAATTGAATAAAGATTCACAGCGTCTTGCTGTACAAACTTGTTCAACAGTAGCATTGTCTTGGGCAAAAGAAATATTAAATATGACACCAGAAGAATTAAATAATCGTATAAATCAAAGAATAAAAGAAAACAAAATTAATACGGAAAAAATAGAAAATAATGATGATTTCTTGCGTGCGTTACTACAAGATCAAGAAAAACCTTTTGAAGTTATTCCTTTTACACATCCTTTACCTATGATTTGCTGTAAAAAGTATTTTCTTGATAATCTTTTAATATCTAAGCCCTATCGTAAAGGATTACGTCGATGTGGTGGAATGTTATCACCAAAAACCGAAGAATTCATTGATTGTATCGGAGTAAGTCGTTATGGTTTATGCGCGCCACTTTATGAAGAAATCTCACCACGTTTATTTTCATGTGATATGACACTCTTAAAAAGCAACTATAAGAGTATACTCGAAAAACCTACGTGTTGTTTGTGTCGTATTACAGAAATGGCCACGTTCTTTCATTTTTTAAATTTAACTTCTCGTGAGTTTCCAGCTATTATTTTTCTAACACTATTTAATCGCATTTACCCTGACTTAAAAAAAGAATTGGTCATCAAGTTACCTATATGGGTTAATTCGAGTCAAGAGCATATATTTCTCATTAAACATAATCTCTTCTTCGATACTCTATCTATAAAAGAGGAACAATTTGATACATCTAACATTTTCATATAATTTGTTTTTTAAAATAATGTCACAAGAAAAAAAAATAAAAATATTTCTTTCGTCTTTTGAGAATCAAGCAGTGATTTCCATACCAAAACGAAAACAATGGTTCCGTTTGCCAACTTTATCTGGAAAAATTACGACAATGTGCTTTAAAAACAAATACATTTATGCTGGAGTTATTCTCTACCAAAATCCGGTAACTAAAAATATTCATTTTCAAGAAACATTTTTAAAAACTGTTGAAGATCAAAGTATACGTTTATTTGTAATATCAATTGAAAACCTATCATCGTGGCAAGAAACACCTTATTATTTACCCATTGATGCTAAAATTTTTATTCTGAAAGATTCGTTATATTATCAGACAAGAAATGAAATTACCATGCTACTTTCTTTTGACAAGAGTCATTGTAAAACAAAAAATAGTTGGCATTGTATCACCAAAAGAAAAACGTTGTTTCGATTTAATGATGAAAATGAAATTCTAGCTATTCAACCCATAAATCGATGTTTATTTATTCTCACAAAGCGAGGAGGAGGTAGAGTTTGCTTGAAGAGAGTTTTTTTAAAGCAATTAAAAATAAAGATCTTGTTTGATTCTCTTGTTTGCCCTTATGTATTGTACCCAAAAACAATGAATATCAAATTAAATGTTTGCAACTTAACTCCTTTTATTACTATTGAAAATACATTCTCAAATATAGTATTAGTATTAAATCTTTTATCTGGTAGTAGTATTTTCGTATTAAAGGGAAATGGCTTTATGTCGAATAAAAATTCTTTTGTATTACAATGTAAGAATGATTTGAGTAAATGTCAAGAAATAGGATATGACTTTAAACAAGATAAGTTCTATATTAAAAACCAATCTAAACATATAGTTAATTTTCCAGGAGAAATACATGCAGGATTTACTTATACAGAAAAGCATTTATTTAAAGAATAAAAATGATTTACAAGAGCTTAAGTGTATTTTTTATGTTTCCTTGTATTTCTTTGTTTTTCATATCTATTTGGTCTTTTATGAATAAAGATATTACTTCTTTTTCAATATCGCTTGGTATTACATCCTTTTTATTTTTAGACATAACCTTTCTAATCTTTTCAATATCATTAGAATAACGACGTGTAAATTCTTTTAAATGATTGCACGCTTCTTTAAATAATGTTTCATTCCACTCTAAAAGATGTCTTTCTATTGATCCATCTGGATAATGAGAAATTAAAAACATTATATCTACATTATATAAAAACATGTAAAACAAAACTTGTAATATATTATCTTTCGAAAGGGGCCATCTTGTATTTGAAATTCTATTCTTTATTTCTCCATAACATACTTTTGGTAAATCTTTATCTTTATTATCATCATCATCGTTTGCATACAGTATGTCATAACGTACATCTGTTTTTCCAATAATAAACGGTTTACAAAGTTTTCTATCTTCTTGTTCTTCAGGAAGTAAAGGTAATTCACGTTTCTTTTTTTCGGAACATCTTGTTACTTTTAACGTAAATGGTAGATCATTATGAATTCTTTTATTTTCCGCCAGTATAGTAGACATTTTATCAATAATTCCATTTTCCATTCTGGTGCCTCTCGACATATAAATTTCTTTTTTTAAGGCAGTTTGAGTGACATCATTAAAATCATTTATTGTACAACATTTGTTAATCACATCAGATATAGATTTATCACATACAGGATGGCAAGTAAGTTCCAGTAAACTTTCAATAAAATTTTTTTCATGTAAATCTTTTAGTATGAAATACTGAGTATTAAAATCATTAAAACAATGATCAATGAATTTACAAAAACCTTTATATTCCTCTGTATCCTCATGATGAATGTAATAATTCAGCACTGGATCATTCGAGGAAATTCCTCGACTTAAACACCCAAGATAAAAAATCTCTTTAGGATGATTTTTTCTTCCTATCTCAAAAAGAAGCTCTTCATATTTCTTTTTTTCAAAAATTGTCATACCAGTTAAAGCGGGAATTCGTGAAGATTCCAGTATAACCTCCATATTACAAATTAAACAGAAAACGTTATTTGTAACCATTACAGTAAAATAAAAAGCTTTTATTCATTTTATTACGAGTATTACATGAATATTACGTAGAAATATTAAATTTTAAGCAGTCAATAGTAAGAGGAACTTGTTGATCATAACAAAATTTTCTTGGTAATTGAAAATGTTTTACCTCGTTCTCAGTTTTATTTCCAGTGCATGTTGAACTATTTTCAACACTTATTATTTCTCTCTTTTGATCATAAACGCTGTCATAATTATAAATTTTAGTAAATTGCACTGAGGAGGAAAGATATTTTTCTAAATTTTCCACCGTCGGTACAAAAAGATTTAAAACTCTTTTTAATTCCGGTTTATAATGTTCCGGTAAAATAGCATTTATATTTGAGATCGAAGGTGGTAATGATTTATTTTTTAATCTAATAATACAATCGCTTTTTAGTTCAATATTAAAAAAACATTCAAAAACAAATCTAGCTGGTCGAAACTCTACACGTTCACCATTTTCTCCATAGATGGTAATTTTATCGTTTTGTAATCTTTTCCTTGTTTTAATATTATAGATTAAACCTAGATGTGTTGCACCATATTTCTGGTATTTGTGATGAGGAAATACCATTGTTCCAGAGATATCTACATGTGTCTTGTTTAATAAAGCTAATCTTACAGGAATAAGACTCGATGTATACTCATCATAACTATTTTCAAACAACATGTTTTAACGTGTATAGAATAACAATAAAAAAATCACTGCTCTCACCCTTCGCTTTTATACTTTATTAAAATATTATATTAAACAAAAAGTTTTAAATAACAACTAATTTATGAAAATAAAAATTTGCTATCGTTTATAATGTTATTTTTAAATCATGTATTCAATCCTTCAAACCACTTTTTACAATTTCATGTAATTGATAATAACTTGTAAAATTATTTTCATCTTCACATTCTTTTTTCCATAATGTTTGTAGATTAATAAAAGTTTCTTGTGATATTTTTCGAGTAAAATATTTTTCAATACCTGCCATTAAAGGTTGATTTTCTGGGTTATTATCTTCGTTTAAAAGAGTCCAAAGAATAAAAGTTAAAATAATTCTTTTTATATCTTCCTCTTTTTTTCCCTTATTATTATACTTTGTTGAACGATAATCTTTGAATAATCTACTACAGAGACTTCCATCGTCATTAACAAAAGAAATTCCAGACATGAATGTTGAAATTACGCTATCTTGAAGCAATGTAAAATAATTATTTTCTTCTCGAATAGCAGGTCTTGTTAATTCATGTCTAAACCTATAAGGGTTATATCGTTTTGTGTTCTGAGCCAAAATACTTGTACTTTTTAATTTTTTTGAGTTGCTTGTATTGTTAACGTTCTCTAAAACTGAAACCAATGGTGGTAATAAATATGAATCATCTTCTTTTTCCTTAAAAATTTCATTACTACATTTTATTTTTTCTTCTAATTTTGGAAATGATTGTGGCAATAGTGAAGATGAAGGTAAATCATTGCTTTCTTTTAATTCGGCATCATTGCATTTTGAAACCAATACTTCTTTTTTATCTACATTTGAAATTAGTAAAGAAGGTGATAAAGTAATATTTGTTAAATTATTCTCTTTTAAGGCTTTATCATCTGTTTGTGTTATCAGAGAGGAAGATTCAATAAAGTCTGAACTTGATTGTATTTTTAATGGAGATAAAAGAGGTGCTGGTGCAACAGAATCTATTTCATTCAACAGTGGTGTTAGAGGTGGTGTTGCCATGCATGTATTATAATATTCGGGCATTGTGTTCCATAAAATCGATGGAGAGGGTAAAGATATATCATCATTATTGGAAGTATTGGTAATAACTAATGTTGTTTCTTTTTTCTCTTCTTCCTTAGAAATTTCCATAATTACCGGTGTAGAATTTTGGTTTTTTTCCATATTAAAGTTTTAATTGTTTACTTGATAAATCTTCTTGGATAGACTAAAGAGCTTATAAGATAATGTCTATTTATCGAAAAAATTACAAAGATGCACGTAGAAATAGTGTTGAAAAATTATTTGAAGAAGACAATGAAACAATAAAAACAACGAATGAAACAATTCGTGGCAAAATGTTTAGTCACGTAGACTCTTCTTTTCAAAAAAAGTCACGTTTAAATCGTCCTATTCGTCGTTGTAGTATTGATGATAGTGATGAAGTCTTTGAAAAAGATGACAATTTAGTTATAAACCAAGAAACCAAACTTAAAGGAAAATCAAAGAATTCTTTCGAAAGAGAAGTGCAAAAGCTAATAAAATCGATTTCAGGTATTGATAGTGTTTCTTTTTTAAACTCAAAAGTATCTAAGGTTGAAGCTGCTCCGTTCAATTTTCAATCAAATTTACCTTTATCCCAATATGAAAAAACTTTAGGATTTAAACCACTTCAGAACAAAGACATTCCTCCTATATTGAACATATTACGTAATTTAGAATTATTTACACAAGAGCTTACAAAACTTCAAAATTGGAATTTTTTCGAGCATTGGACTACTTTAGCAAAAGAATCTTTAGTTGTTTATATGTTTGCTTTCCAAAGAATGCATCAAATACGTGAATATGCTGCTCTTTTTGCCACTATGACCACCAAAACACAAATTTTTTTAACAAAAGATCTTAGCGAAGAAGAGAGAGATGCAATATTATACAGGGTAGACTTTATGTATGAACCATCACGTAATGACATTTGTTTGGAGGATAGAGTTATTGAAGAAAATTCTTTACAAAAAACACATTACGTTGCAGAATCAGTGCATCGCAGTATGGCAAAATTTATTATTGCTACATTTCCATTAGATAACATTATGGATACATTAATAAATCAAATCCAAGATTTCAAAGATATTAAATCATCGAATATAAAAGAAAGAATTTGTTGTTTTTTTAATTATTTTTACAATGTTTTTTATACTTTTTATAAAGATTATTTTTGTTGTAATCGCGATGGTTATGGTAATCTCATATTTTACAAGTAAATTTAATAAGTTTTATTAAATTCTGTGATTATTAAAAATTTAGTTAAACGATTTTTGTTTTATTCGTTCTTTCATTGCGTTAAAAACAGTGTATATAAATCGAATTACATTTTGTTTTTGTTTTTTAAATATTTGTTGCTCTAAGAAAACTTGTGATGAAATTTCATTTAGAGAAATCATTCGTAATTTTTGTGTTGATACATAATGTTTTAATTCACTGTTATTAACATTAAAAGGATTAATCCATTCTTCTGACGTAAAAAAGAAACGAATTTGAAATGTGAACGGTTTTAAAATAATAAAATTATACACTTCTTTGGGTACAATAGAAGGTTCATTTGCTATCATATACAGCGATCGAAAAAAATGCGGTATTTCATTTTTATAAAACTGCCATTGATTTAAAGTTAAAGTCACTTGTGTCAAAATTCCTTCTTCTAGCGGTGTTATATACTTGTTTAACATTATAAAATCTAATCCATTATTAGTACGGTTACAAACAAAATCTTGTTCCGAATAGCGAGCATCGTAATCAATCTTTACCATGGAGAATTTTCCATTCTTGAAAAAAGAATAATCCAAATTGAAGAGCGATATCCGACAATCACATTCAACCTCTTCATTTTGAATATAGTGTTTGCATGACAAATATGAAATAGATTTCCAACCAAAAAGACTTTCTTTCTGTCTAATGATATAATGTTTTTCTGATCGTTCGTAATGTTTTTTGCCATTATTCATTTTAATCATCTTTTCGAGAGTATTCCTTAACAATTTATTAAAAAAATCCATTTCAGGACTGTTTATTTTTTTATATGATATTTTTCCACATTCGTCTTCAATTAAACCAGATGAATACATTTGAGTAAATACTCGTTCAAATTTTCTTTTCCAGTCATCGATACTACAATGTAAATTTCTTTTTTTCATTCTTCAGTTTTGTTTAATTGTCAAATAAACTGTTAAGCATTTTGTTTTCCTATTTTATGAAAATAAAAATCATTTCATTTACGTAATTATACATATTAATACCAGATTAAAAACGTGTTATAGTTCGTTACTTATCTACAAAAAATATATGCGAGAAGGAAGAGGAAGAATAGTTTACGTAAAAAAAAAATATATTAAGAAAACTTAGTTATAAAAATAATACTTTTTTAATTACCATCATGAATGAAACTACTTTGAAACAGATTGTCAATAGGTTGATAAACGAGTTGGAACAACCTCGTATTTCATATGTTTATTTTTCTAGTGAGATATATGCACCTATTATCTGTTTTATTATACTTAGTCTTGGGTTATGTATACTATTATTTGGATTTAGTTACATTGAGTATCAAAGACGATTAAAACCAAAAGAGTTAACTAGAAAAGAAAACAGGGAAGAAAAAAAGCGCAAATTTAGTAGCCATATATATTGTAATATCGATGAGCAGGAAAAACATGAATCGACTAAGCCAGTAAAATATGTACCAAAAATTCCAGACCTCGTGTAAGATTTAATAACTGGCAAAGTTATATATTCTAGGTAATTGTTAAATTATAACAATAATCATGGCACCAAATTTTTCTACATGTCAATTTTTTTTTCCAGATGTAAATTACAGTGTAAACGGTATCAATCTATGTAATGTAATAAATTTTTTTAAAACAGATAAAAATAGTTTGAACACTTTTAATATGCCTCGAAATGATATTTTAAAGGTATTTGGAAATGCTGAATCGCGCGCTTCTTTATGTAATAATTTAGAAGAAGAATTTAAAATTTGGAGTATAAGATTTATATCAACTCTTTTTATACCACTTGATCATAATGTATCAGTACATAATTTTGGACGATGTACGGATAATATTTGGGACTATTTTCCTTCTGAGGAATGTTGGAACAATTTTAATGAAAGAATACGTTTCACAGTCTTATGTAAAGCTCTTAATATTCCTGGATTAGAATCTTTTGAAGAACATGGACCAAAATGTATTCCACTTTTTCAATGGACATCATCTAAGAATAAAAAGAAATTAAAATGTGATTTTAAAAAATTTATGGAAAAAACCAATGAAAACAAAGGAACCCCATTTGACGTTCTTATATTAGTGTATAACCAAGGTTGGTGGCCGTTTGGTAGTGAAAGCGATACATGGATCAAAAAAGAGTCTTTTAGACTGGGTGTTTATTTAATTCCTACATGTGATTATAATGAAAAAAAAGTACATATATATAATTTTCGTAAAATTATTTGCTTAAAGGAAACAATTAACAATAATAGTAATACTATAAATAAGAGTTGTTCATTAAGATTTTTAAATGAACGATGTAATTTAGGCCATGTACTTTTAATCTAAGTTTTCAATTAATTGATCAAGAATACGATTATAACTTTCATCGTCATCAATTTCCTTCCTTTTTTTTGCTTTTATTGATTCTAGTGTTGGTAATAAAACATCACGTATTATTAAAGTAAATGTATCTCGACTATTGTGTTCATTAATATATTGATTTAAATATTTTGTTTTCTTTTCAATGATTTTTATTTTTTCATTTTGTAATACTTCTCTAGAGATGTGATAAACATTAGAGCAAACTAAAACTAAAGAATCAATCTCTCGAGTATATTCATAATTAACATTTTTCCAAATAAACCGTTTTTGACTTGATTCTATTTCGACTAGCTTTCTTTTTTTATTTCCCTCCTTTTCTTCGTTCTGTGTATTTTCATGTTTTTCTACTTCTTCTATACCTAACGTTTCTTCTTCATTATCAACCCATGTCAGTGCTAATTGCGGATTTTCATACCCATCAACTCCATTTAACAACAATAAAATATTACTGACATCTTTAAACTCAAAATCTCTCGAAAGAATATTTAATATTTCAATCATATTTTTTGTTCTAGTGTAAAACGTTTGATGATAATTTGAGCAAATAGGACAACTTTTCACTGCCACTAATTCATTTTCAAATAAACAGTTTCCATTTATACTGTTTTCACGCTTATTAGATTCCAATTCATTATTGTTTTCCTGCTCGTCATTATTGTTTTTATTAATATTCGCTACTTGCTTCCTGCGTGTAGCCTTTAAAATTACTCGCTTGGAAAGACCTTGACCATTGTCCCGAGAAAATGCATCGTAACGATTCCGGAAACTCTTTTCCTTTACATTTGCCATGAATAAATAATACAAACGCTAAAGAAATCCAAATTAGCCGTGAATCTGGTGTCTCGCTAATACCTATTCTTTTTTTATCGTTTTTATATAAATCTAATAAACATGGTTCAAAAGAAAAAAAAGTTAACGTTTCATCCCGCGGATTAAAAAAATAATTATTTCTCTTTCTTAATGGCAACGTGTAACCACAATAGCCCCTTATTTTAATAATTATGTTTGATTGATCTTTTGTAGCAACGATAGGACCTAATAAAATTTCAATAATTTCATCGTAATTACATTTATAATAACCGAGTAAAAACTGATCAAAAAGATACAGACAACCTCGAAGTATAGGATTAATGGGTGTATGAAATATAGATTGCACTAATTCACAAGAAACTAATAAGCGTTTCTCTTGAATGAATTCTATCAACCGTTGAGTATTTCCTCCATTATTTCTACGCTCTGCTTCTAAATAACAAATACAAATCAGAGCTTCTTTATGACATTTTAATAATCGTGTCAAATCTTGATATACTATAGCGAATAAATTAGAATAAGGAAACCCTTGAAGAGAAGTCTGTCGTTGTGCTACGGTTGCATGTAATACTGTTCCCTCAACTAACATTTCATTTACTATTCCTCGATCTTGACTAAGAACATACCCTATTTCTAAATAATTTTCATTTTCAAAACGTCCTACTGGAGTATCTTGAAATAAGTTTAAAAGGAATTGAACTAAACTTAATTCTGAAGAAGAAGAATATAACAACGCAAGATTTTTTTTACAATCTTGATAAAAATCACTTGGCTCAATTTTATAGCACATCGAAAAGATGGCACAAAAATCAAGAGAAAAAATAACAGAGGTTTTTGGAAGAGTCATAAAGTAATTGTATCAATATCTGCTGTACAGATATAAAAACCTTTGAATATTTGATTTATTAGAATGGTAATCAGTTACTTATACTAATGTATTAAAAACTATAATAAACTGTAATTATACTGTTTTTTATAAACCTATTTTAAAACTCTCATTTTACTAGTTTAAAACTGTTTAATATTTCAGATTTTTAGTATATACGTCATGCAGGTTTTTGACAATTAAAGTGAAATCATTTTCATGTTATAAAATATCTTACTTTTTTTTGGTTTTAATGCGTTTAGAAATAATGTTTTTTTTCCAGTGTGTAAGATATTCGATTAAACTCTGTTTTTTAATTTGATTTTTAACCTTTTCAATATATTCTTTCGCTATAGTAATTACGTGTTTTACTAAAGGTACATAATGTTCAAAACGATGAAAGACATCTTGAATCGTATGTTCAATTATAGCCCATTCTTCCCGTCCAAATGTTAAAAGTTCATCCCATACACTTCGATCTTCTTTTTTTGGTGCCCTTTCTAAAACATCGTTACACCACTGGACTAACCACGTATAAACCGTTTCTATATCTATATCACTCGCAAATTTTAACCGAAACATTTCTTCTCCATCACTATCAATTCTCTCAATAAAATTATAAGTTTTTTCTTTTCCATTCTTTCTTTCAGTCACTATCCGGGGTTTCCAATGTTGTTTATCATTTAAAATCTCTAAAAATGTACCTCGTTTTGGATCAAGAGATTCTTTCATCTCGGTAATAAACACTTTATATCCATGACTAACAGTCATACAAAATGCTTCTAAAGAAGTATTTTCATCTTGTTTTAAAATATATAATGCTTCATGTAATTTATGTTGTAATCCTTGAATCTGTACTACCAGTGCATGTATATTTTGGTATTTTTTTTCATAAGATACTGCAATTTGTAAAGTTAAACGTGAAAATTTATCAGATACTACTACTTTTTCATATTCGTTATTAGTATCACAATAATAATCTAAAGACGATCCTTTCAACAATTCTTGAAACCATTGTCCAGGTATAGTAGATAATTCCTTTTTTATAGGTGCATCAAGTTGGTCTATAATCTTTTGCAAATAATTGGGCACATATCCATATTTACTATTTTCTAATGTTACCTTAAACTCTTTGGGCGCATCCCTACATTCAATTTTAAATACAGACTCAAAACGCGTTGTAAAATCATGTGTCATATCGATTAATTGGGATAGTTGATACAAGTAATTTCGTCTGGAACTAAAATACCGTTTTTGCTACAAATTCCAATAAAGCAATTAATTCTGTTTCTATGATCATTGATTACAACAATCAAAGGTCGTAACTCTTCAGTAATCAAAGAATAAATCTTCGTCAATACTGATGAATTAGAAAACACATTTGAGAATAAAACGTGTGGATTTAAACCTTGATTGTTAACAACTTTTTGCATGAGTGAAAAAATTAAAATCTTTTCGTCTTCACCTAATTTTTTATCTACATCTAATAAACTTCTTATCACAATCAATATTTCACGACATGAATTTTTTTTATTTAAATTGTATATTTTAGTTAAAACTACTAATTTGTTTTTAATTAAAACGGTTCTCCAAAACTCTGAAAGTACAACCATTTTAGGTGACTGTGATAATTCTACTACTACACCAGATTTCACTAAATTAAAGTGAAGATTTATATCAATTTTTTGTCGTTTAGTTTGTATCAAATCTTCTTTTTTAATGTTACACTGAAAATCACTTTTTTCATAAGAGAAGCCGGGTAACTTTTTAACATATTTCTTACAGCGTTTAATTTGTTTTTCTCGCTCTTTTTCGGGATTTTTTGAATTTTTGTTCCTTACTTGTAGTTCATTTAATAACAAACGCAATACTTTACTAAATTGATCGCTATGATACTCAATATGATCATACAAACATTTAAAATCTTCTTTAATGAATGCCAATTTTTTTACATTCGTATGAAGATCTTGTATAGTATTATTACCTAACTGACATAACTCATCCATGTCATTTTTGCTTAACTTAGTCTTTAAAAACGTTTTTCCATCAAAAGAGTGATCGTAAATCCCAGACGCAGATCGAATTGAATTCGTTTCTACCTCAATGGGATTTTGTGATTTTTGAAGAAATCCAAATAATGAGGCTGCAAAAACATTACCAAAAGCAATTCCAGCAAATTCAGACTTGGAATCAGAGACTTTTGTTACCTGAGGCATTTCTTGATATCTTTTAAATATACTAATTTATTTTCAGGAATATTACCACAGTAATCTTCAAGCGAAGAGGGAGGAGAAATGAAAGATTTTTTTCTTTCCGTACCTCTATAAATGATTGACAATTTATCTTCTACATTTCCTTTAATTGCAGTATTAAAAAATAACCCACATTGATCGTTGCCTAAAATACCTTTTTCAACACAACGTGTAAAAAATCTCTCCATGTTCCATCGTAAGTTACAATCTAAATCAGTCATCTTTAAGGTAGCAAATAGTGCAGAATTGTTAAGAATATACTTGTTGCTAATTTTTTTACATAAATGTTCATTTGCAGTTTTTGTATGCTCTTCTTCATTATATTTTGCATAATTACTTATTGGCACCATTTCTTCCGCCAATAGAAGAGCAGTTTCATTTTCATTGAATCTCTTTGCAGCCACGGCACACGTTTCACCCGTTAGAGATTCATATGAACATTCTTCTGATTCTTCATCACAGAAATACAACCAAGATGCAGTTTTTATATTACATATGTAATCAAAACACAAAAGTAGCATTAAATGGTTTTCGTATTCATCATCCAAGGTTACATGCATTAATCCATTATCTTTTTGCAAAAACGTATAATCGAGACCAATTTTCATAAAGATATGTTCCCGTATAATCCTTAAAGGAAATGCATGAAATCCAATATTAAGATACCAAGAATTATCACTAAATTCACTCACCATGTTTTGTTCATTTTCATTTTTAACAAAAGATAAAAATTTCATATATCGTTTAAATCGCTTGGTCGTGTTAGAAACCAAAACCACTCCAGTTTGAAGGATTTTATTGTAATCAAATGCTTGACGCATCATGAGTAAAATCTGATCACGTATCTCTATCTCTGTCTCTGTGAATAAAGTTCCAGCAAATCCCCGAGAAATATAAAATCTTTTTTTGTGTTTATCTCGTTGAACAGACGTAAAAAATACATCTTGTTGACCACGATATTTTCTCATTTTTAACAAAGCTGAAATAGTACTCTTCACCTCAATCACGTCAAGATTATTTGGATTTTGTTCGGCCACCGAAGCAAAATCAGTACCTACCAATTGAAAAAATGGAAAATCATGCCCATTATTTTCTCCATCATTTTTCCATTCTTGAAATGGATTAACACCATCTAATAACAATCGTGCACCCTCCAAAACTCTAATTTCTTCAGAATTAGGTATTAAACTAGTAGCAAGAAGAAGATCAAATCCAGTTGTCTTAAAATAATGTCTACAGTCATGAAAATTCTTAACAAAACATTTATGATAAAAACAATTATCCTCCTTTTCTCCCTCCTTTTCTTCGCTATTATGAAGCATAATAATAGATCCGCGCAAAGCTGCAATTCCGGATGCCAATAATCGGACACTTCTTAAATGTCTCGCATCAGTGGCAAAAGGGCATTTAGTCTGTCTAATAATTTCAGTTATAGTATTCATTTTTTGTTCAATTTCTAAGTTTTCATCTTTACTTTCATGAAAATCTTCAAATTCAATGTATCTACATAAGTCATAAAAAGCCATTAAAGAAATTGATATATCAACAAATACTCCCAATCCCGATTTCTGAATACCTCTAAGCATCTTTTCAAAGGGTTTATCTGGTGTAATTACATTTTTGAGTCTATCAAAAAAAAAATTAATCATTCTATCCGAAAGACCGGCATCAATTCTAAAATTAGAACATATAACATAAGATTGATTCTTTACAGTGCGTATTTTATGTTCTTTTCCATCCTTGGTCAACGTGCTAATAAAATTCCCTTCTTCCATAATAGATTTTAAAAAATCAATTTTTTGCGGCTCTATACATTTTGGAAACTCGTCCATAAACTGAACACCAAATGTTCCCGAATACTCTACTTCTGGTGCCTTTGTCATTGATATAGTTGTTGATACTCGAACATCAGATGCTATTTGTTGCGATTCTCCACTTTCAGATTCATTTCGATCAAATAACAATCTCATACTTTTAAATAAAAAACTCTTTCCTGCACCATAAGAACCCATACAACTCATGTGGAGACGACGTTGTGTCGTAACAGAATTAAAAAACAGTAAAAACAAGGCTATAACAACATTAGGAATATGTTTTCCCATTAGAACATCACACAAAATAACTATAACATCAATTATTCCAATATACCAATTAAATGATAAGGTGTTCGCTGTTGTCAATAAACCAAGAGTTTGTTTTAATGGTCCATTCTTTGGCCATTTTATATCTTCATAATGTAATAACCGTTTAAAGATATTTCGTAATAATTGACTTTGGTTTTTATAATTACTTGCACGATTAAGGAGTTCCGCTAAAGAATGTGTATTATGTTTTAATTTAGCATAAAACTCGAATTTTATCGTTGTTCCTTCTGCACTAAGACGATCCTTATGTAAAAGTGCCGGAAAATCTGTTAATTTTCGACTCATTAAAAAAGCCGTTTCCTCATCCATGGTATCATATTCATTTTGAGATACAAATTCTTGAAGACAGCATTTCCAATCGTCCCTCTTTTTTATACAAACACTTAAAAATGGTTGCTGAGAAAACTTAAACCCATTTGTTTTCCAAAAAATTCCATCTCCAAGATTAATTTTTTTCCCTTCCCAAGTATACAATAATCGTCGCGCACACTCTTTTAAAGCAAGGATGTTAGTTTTATTCATGATTTCCCATACATCGTCATCAGTAATCCAATTGCGGTTATTAGAAATATGCGATAATAAATGGGATGACTCTACACGAGATTTAACAAACAGTATAAAGTCCCGACGAAATTTACTAAACAAAAGAGAATGAGTTTTCCAAAATTTTGGAGATAAAAGATAAAACATTGTAATTGCAAATGTATTTGGTGGCCTATTCAGTACAATGTCAATTACTTTTTTAGATCTCTGCTTCAAATCATTCTCTGAACAACACTGTTTGTGTTTATCGTCTTCTTTTTCTTCATTAAAAAATGCTGATGAAGAAAAACAACTAGATTGTTCTCCTGGACAGAATTCGTTTATAAAATGTTCTAATTCCCACTTTTTAGAAATGTTTTCTCTTTCGTCTTCATAATTTTCATACATATTATCATCACTAACACATCCATCTGGAATCGATGTTCCATTGAGTTTATCGTTAACATCAAGTACGGCCAAATATTTATGGTAATCATATACAACCAATAAAAAAAAATCCCTCATTTTTTGTGGATACCCTTTGCGAGAATAAGAAACAGGAGGTGTTTCATTTAAACCGCGTACTTGACAAAATCCCTCTTGTTTTTCTTGTAAATCCTCAATCCTTTTTCCCGTTTGACGCAATTCGTCTATATCGATGAGACCTCGATTATGCATGAGCCATAGGTTAACAAAAATTTCAGCAGTTTCCAAAGTGAGATCTTTTTTACACATACCCAAGTATACGGCATTTCCAAATGAAATAGCCATGCGGTGTTTTAATGTTCCTTCACTCGGTCCTTCCAATTGTTGAAGTAATTGCACATGTGTCCAATTAAGAATTTCTAACAAATCTATAATAAATTCAAGAAAATCCAGCATTTTGTAACTAGTATCATTATTTGTCCCATCAAAAACAACCGTTATCCACACCATTTCCTCATTAAAAATTAATGTCTCCGATGTAATGTTAGGTTGTGTTTGCTCCATAGAAATATTTACGACATTTTTTTTAAGCACATGAAAACCATTTGAACGTTTCTTTTTTTTTTCTTCAGATTGAAGAGTTTCAGAAGAAAATTTCCTTTTTCTACTACCCATGGCCAATTCATGGATTTGGATATCAATAACAATTTCAATCTTTTTTTTAACAGTAAACGCTTACAAAGAAAAAATGGTTACATCCAAAAATAACCGTTTATGTATGGCACTTTATATTGAAAGCCACGTAAAAAGTTATTATGCAAGCAAAGCTTTACACTTATCTTATTGTCAAGATGTATGGATCAACCCTTATCGTAGACATCATTACGACCATCGTATATATTATAAATATCAACCTGCCATCATTTGTTACGAACATTTTGGCGAAAAGGAGAGGAAAGAATATGAGCAATTTAATGGAATGAAACTTTCTAAAAAAGGTATCTATACCACTTTTTTAAGAAAACTTAAAACCTTTTACGGGTGTAATAAAATTAATGTTACAATAGTGGATAAATATTTTTACAACCTTTCTGAAACGAAGTACGATTTCTGGCGTTTATGTCCTTATGGTTGGAAACGTAGTTGCCAAGAAGAAGGGATAACATGTATATCAAAAAATGGTGGATTTGAAAACCAGCGTTTTTATACTCGAAACCAAATCCCTGTTTTACGAAATGATTCAACTTGGCAACCTATTGCACTTCAAGTTTCAACTGGACTCTATTACACGTCTAAAGAACTTGTTCAAGTGACACCAAACGAAGTCATTTGCATCATGTCCTGGTCGGAACTTAATGCCTTAATGAATACTTATCGGTGCCATGGTATAAGTAACTATGGTTGCGAGCGGATTCACAATTCATTTTGTTTTCTGATTTCGGGTACTCCTGGTAATCGATTTAGATTCCAATATAAATTTCAATTGATTCAAGACAAATTAATAGCCATCGACATTGCTAGAGGTACATATTGTTTGGATTATATGCCTTTTGCATATTCGTATTGTATGCAATCAACAGCCAATGAATCAATACACCTAATAGACAAAAGTTGGGGAGGACGGCATAAGACAATCGGATTTGTTTTTCATTTTCTTATCCAACGTCGAGAAATTGAGATTCCAATAATAAAAAAAACAACAATACGAATAATAGGATTAACAATTTTTTCCATCCTTTTTACATTATTATACATTATTGTTAAGAATGGTATTAGCTTTTAAAAAATTATAAAAACAAAATATGTTTAAAGAAAAACTTATACATGAGATACAAAATTTATTACATCTTGTAATCCTTTTCTCAGGTATCATTGTAATTATCTTTTGTATTTTTTCTTTATTATATCATATTATTAAGAAACATATTAACTCTTTTTAATTTGATCATTAAAGTTTAAAGCAAGATGGCATCATCTATAAAATTCGAAAAGACGTATACAGAAAAAGTTTTAAAAGAGACACGAAATCTATCACGTCTCATCACTTGTTTATTTACTAGCGTAGTAGTTTTGTTCTGTTGTTTTGTCGTTGGATTATTTCTATATATAGATAAAAATCCCCACGCTGCTTCCAACAGCAAGAGAGAAGAATTTCGAGCTAAATGTATAGACAGAATATGTGATTTTTCACAAAATCAATCACTTCCTTCTGATATAGCTTGTGAAAATGATCGTGATTGTTACAGTTATGTATCACCCTGTTCTTATCAATGTGAAATCAGTAAAACATCTAAATGCTTTAATTTACCTAATCGAAAATATAAATGTAAATGTCTAGACGGATACGAAGGAAAAAAATGCGAAAAAAAAATTCCACCCTGTTCATGGAAAGAATGGTGCATAGGAAAACATTCAACTTGTAGAAAAATTGACGCTGATCCAGGTTGGGAATGTACATGTGAAAATGGATACTATGGATATAGGTGCGGTTATCGTGATAGAGATAAAAGCATCTGTTCTCGAAACGAACACTGTTCTTCTAAGGGAGAATGCGTTTACTACGATGATCGAGGTCAATGCATTTGTCAAAAAGGATTTGCAGGCCAATGGTGCGAAATTGATCAATCAAAACAGTATTGTTCATTAGAGTCATGTCAGAACGGAGGCACTTGTATCCCTCAAAAAGACAAAGGTTTTATTTGTATATGTGATTGGCTATATCAAGGCCAACGTTGCGAACATATTTATTCAGGTAATCCATGTGAATCTAAACCATGTGAAAATGATGGTACATGTTCACGATCTTCGAATAATCCCAAAGATTATGAGTGTAATTGTAAAGACAATTACTCGGGTAAAAATTGTCAACATCCAGTGACCATTACCCTTTCTGAACAAAAATGTAGAGAGCCATACAAATTTCCATCTAAAAAAAACGCTATCAATCTTTTTTTAAATACCTTAGCAGCAAACGATGAATGGATACTGGGAGCAGATAACGATGTCCGATACATCTACCATAATTGCGTGCATATTAAATTTCGCAATAAAATTAATTATTTTAAAAATTTTATACGCCCTAATTCCACTCTCATGTTTTCATTACTTATCACTTCTCAAACTCCAATAGTAGATAAAATCACACTACAAACAAAAACACAAAACTACAGGGATCAATTTAGTTACCTTGCCACAATGAATAATCAATCAGAAACAGTCTATTTTGGAGGCAATATTGTGAGACATTTATTTTCACCAATAACACAACTCAATAAACTCTTTGATACAATCAATTTTAAAGTACTTTATTTTACAGAAAGATTATTAGTGATATACAGTTGCGAAAATGGAAATGCTTCCTATAAATATCGAGAACGTTATCTAGTCTTTTACAAAAAAGGAGTATTTAAAGAAGAGTCTGATAGGCCAACTCTAATGCTAAGCGAACACGGTATTCCAATGCGTACCTCTAACTGTGTAGAATGAGTTTAAACTAAAATTAAACATTTTGTAATTTATGATACAAAATAATCTAATGGAGCATTGGGTTCCGCAAAGTTATTCACCTCTTCAGTAATTGCAGGATAAAGAGAAAAACTAGAATTATATGGCGGTGGACGTGTTATAGGAAAATCTTTTAATTTTCCTTGATTCTTTTTTTTGAGCATAATAAAATCTTTGAGTTCTAGTAAGAAAATAATGAGTGGTTTTGTTTTAACATTAATATTTGACTCTCCCTTTTCTTCTTCGTTTAGAACCATTTGATTAATACCCAAATAAACATCAAAGGGATCAATATAATTTTTATATTTTCGTAACTGTTTACGGCGATTTAAATTCCCATTAAGTTCTTTATTTATAATCAAATTAAGAATATCGGCAATTTGAGGTGAACAGTTGTGAGCCATTATTATTACATTTATTTGTCTCCATTTATCAATTTGTCGGATATTCTCGAACAAAGCTTTCCAATTATCTTTTTCAATGACAGATTTTAGTTCTCTATTTCGTTTATCCTGCTTCCTTTCAGCCGTAGCTGTAATTGTATTACTCATTGAATTTCCCATTTTAAATTCTTCTTTTGAAGAGTATGATAGCAAAGGAATCCTCACTTCCACAAATCTAACTCAAACTGTATTAATAACACTTCTTGGATTTATAATTACATTTATTTATTTCTCTAAATCCACTTTTAAGAGCCTCAATACTAAAATAAACGACAACAAAGCACCTTTCTTTTCTTTTATAATCGCGTTGTTGGGAACTTACATTAGTACCAATTGTTTTCACGTATTTGTATTACTGTTAAAATTAGGCATTTTTAAGGATATTTCCATCTTCATTTCACTACTGGTAATTTCTGAACTTTTACGTTCGGCACTTGATAATTCAACACACTTGAATACATTTAAAAGTAAAATTTTATTGATGATGCTCTTTTCCATTTGTATTGTGTCTACGGGAAGTACTATAGCCTTGTTTATACTTAGAAAAGAAAAAAGCATTTCAAAACTCCAACCTGTCGTCCACGATTTTATTGCCCCTTTTTTAGCTAATATCGTCATTTATTTCCATACATACATGTCTACCAAATGGAAAAAGGCTCATGATAACCAATATCGCTTCTTTAGTTTTATATTTATCGATCTTTTAATGGCGGAAGCAATGTACATTGCCAACTACTACATTATATATAAGATTACCCGTTTTGCTCTTGTTTCTTTTATATCTGCTATACTAGGTAATCTCTTTGCTCAAATTAGTAATAAAATTATACTAATGCATGGAGAAGCTGTAGCAAATTTAGAAAAATGGCTCATCACATGCATACTTCCCTTGATTTATTTCATTGTAGCCATTTCTTTTTTTTATGAATACTATAATACATTATGGCCAAAAATCGCTGAAAAAAATCTAACCCATTTCGTATTACAAGGTTTTAAAACGCTTGGCATATCTGTAACTTTAAGGAACAAAACAAATTTAGAACGAATCACTATAAGATTCTTCCAACACGACAAAGAAATCATTAAATGGTTAAGTGAACGTACTACACATGTATTCTTTGAAATTTTATATGTATACCTGGTATTTTTACTCATACGTGGTCACGGCACATATTTTTTAATCAGAATTACTGGATCATTAATTGGAATAACTATATCTCATATTTTAAAAACATTACAAGAACAAAAACAAACAACAAAATATATACCTTTAAAAAATAATTTAACCACCAACATTCAACACCAATCCAGTTGCGAAGAGGAGGAGGAGGAAACGGATTAATAATTAAGAATTAAACTGAAATAACTGTTTGAGGTACAGGTATATACTTTACATATATATTATTAACTTGCTCTTCTTCTTCCCCATCATTATTTTCTTCTCCAAAGTCAAATTGTGTTATTAGCGAAAAATTGTGACTATGATTTATTTTTCTGGTACATCGGCGTATTAGAACAGTATAGGAATCAATAACAAATTTCAATAGACGTTGAAAAAATGGCATCTTTCCCCCTCTCTCCTTCTTCGCTTCAAGAAACGTTTCTAGATTATCAAAAGGAGAAACTAATGTGTCAAACATTAGACGCAAATATATTTCACAAAGTAATATGGGACAGTATGGAAAAAACAAGAGAAGAAAAAGAAAAAGAACGTGAAATCAAAGGAAATATAGATGCTCTTCATGAAAAACTTGTTGACCTTACTAAAAAACATTATGAAATGTGTAAAGATAAATCTATCATTAAAAATAAAGAAATCACTGAAAATTCAGTAACTACTTCAACTTTTTCTTCTTCTTCTTCAGACCAAACAAGTCACATAGAAAACAATCTTTATCTTCTTCTAGTCGATGAAGGACTGTTTCAAACGCAGCCAAACGACAATCAAACAGAGTTAGAATATATCTTTTCACAATGGCCACAAAACTCCCTTGTACCCATTCGCAATACAAAACAAGAAATCCATTCAGTAGCTTTTATTTCCGAAGAAAGAAACGAAGATGGACGTATGAGTTTTTTTCATTATGTTGATTACGATTCAAACGGAAAAAAACCAAAAAAATTAACAGGTTATTTTGTAAACGAGCACACATGTAATGTAATTAACAAAGGTATTAATCGTTTTTTCGCGTATCAACCCATTCAATCTTCTGACCGAGATACAATAATTAATAATTTAGAGATATATTCACATCGTAAATTATGGAAACGATCTCTCTTTAAAGATGAAATATTGAGAAAATTATTTGAAAAAACTGATCAAAAACATAAAAATGAACCTATATTTCGTGCATTTAAAGTTTATCTTGAGACATTATTAGTAACAATATTATTCCAAAATGATGGCACAAAACATCGCGACCTAGTTTCTATAGCAAAAGATATTAATAAATATTTATCTGACCGCGTTTTTTATAGATTCGAAAATCACCTTCCAAATAAGAATCCCCTAGAAAATTTTTGTTTCGGTTTTCCAATGGAGACAATATTTTCTACTGGCTCTATTCTCCTAACACATTCTAAATTTTCCAACATTTATTTTTCTTTTAAATCCTACCTTTCTTTTCGAGAAGAAATGAAAGTATTAGAAATGAATCTAAGCGAAGATGAGCTACGTGCTAAGTATGATAATGACAACAAAAATGTCATTGACCTTTTACTTATATTAATCGAAGATACCGAAACAACAAATCATTGGAAATCAAAATACATAAGTATTCCAACAAACAAAGATAATAGATTACCTGCAGCATGTTGGATTTTATACAACTATAAACTTTGGTCTGAATATATGATAAGAAAAACATTTTCGTCTGAAACTAGAAAACACGTGACCTCCGAAAGAACCCGTTTTATTAAAGAAATTGGTTCATTAGCCAACTATTTGACAGAATGCGTTCTACTGTTAAATACTAATTCAACCTCGTCATGGTGGTAATTATTATTCTCAACAAAACTCCAAATTGTAATAATGATTACGACGTAATTACTAGTTTTCCATTTGTAACATCAGACATTGACGGCGATATCCGAACAGGATATCTTAGTAGTGAACAAGGCAATTTAGCCCTTATTATAACTGATGTAGAGATTCCATTCGAAAGTTTTGGAGAATTCCGGGATGAAGGACTCCAAAACGCTCTTAATACAATAAGTGTTAATAATCAATTAGGAAAATTCACACTTGAGGGTACAGCTACCTTTTCATATCAATTCAGAGGCATCTCATATCAATATGAATTCATTCCTTATGACAAAAAAAGTGACCGTGATAATTACTTTTACAGATGGATTTCTGGAAAACGACAAACAGGAACAAATTTAGCACCACCGTCTCTTCTTTCTCTTCAAAAACTATGTAGTATTTTTGATACCCAATCTTATTTTTCTGATAAAATTTTTCAATTATCGGAACACGATGAAACACTTCTCGATCACCATTTCCAAGATGACACCATTTTATCCGGATATGAAATAGACGACAATTCTGAAACAAATATACGACACGCCATTGCACAAACAGGTTTTGAAAAGATTAATGGAACCTTACCTCCCGAATTTATCAAATATTATGGAAAAACCGGTCACAAAAATATTCTATCAGCATACGCAGCTAATAAACCACCTCCATATTTTGACTCTATCTTAGCTTGGGAACTAGTCTTTAAAATACCTATACCGAAATTTACATCAACTCCAGTTTTAATACAATACAGAGAACCAGGAAAACACGGGTATGCATATAGTTTATTTAGTGGTCCTATTGACATTGCCATGACTACTTTAAAAATATTTAAACCAGGAAAATACGAATATGGTGAAGTTATAAATAAAGAGCTACCTATGTACACAATTCCTTTCGACTATGACGCCGACGAACGAATCATTAATCCAGCTCGTATTCTCAAAGACTTTGATAAATTAATACAAAGATTATGGAATTTTCAAGTCGACACCTCTTCTTCTTCATTTTCTTATCCATCTGTAAATCTATGCACAAGAAGCGTTTTTATTCCAGAATTAAATTGCGAAGAGGGAGAAGAAAAAGATACTTCCATTTTAAATAAATTCAAAACATCTATTCACCTTTACTACAGTTTACCAAAAAATATCTACATAGAAAATTATTGTGCCTATACTCAACTAATTAAAAAAGCAATCCGATTTGTGCGAGAAAACAAGGGTTCTTATCTAAGTCTATGGGATTCAACATTGGACGTATCAAATGTTTCTAAAAATCATCCCACTGAAAGAAATTTTCTTTTCACATTAAAAAAGAAAACCTATGCCATATATCTTAATAATCAACGATACATTGTAAATTTTGCCAAAAAAAAAGACGTGCGTAATTTTTGCTCTATATTTTTTAAAACAGATCGACAAATTTTTATTGATAAAATTTCTACTCTTCGTTTACCTGGAGCATATAAATTTGGAAAACGGCGTCTTATTCCATATAATAATGAAGATGAACCGAGTATTTTTAATCAACTCAAAAGTGCATTATGTCACCGGAATATTTACCGGATTGGTTCTACCACAGGAAAACGTCTACAAGTATCTCCAGATGATCCTGAAGCTCAGGAAACAACATTATCGTCTTCTTCCTCTTTTTCAATTACAGAACCTAGTTACACTACTAGTGTACCAACGCTAAATGGTGATGAAGATGTAAATGAAATACTTAAAAAAGTTTTATTACATTTGAAGGATGACAATCGATCTAGTTTTAAAAAACTTCCAGGACACGATCGTTTTTTTGTTAATACAAATAGATTTTGTCTCTTATGTGATTCTATACATAACGGACCAAAAAAAACTTCAATTAGTATCAAAAATAATTGTGTTTTATTAAAATGTTTAAAAACGAGTTCTAAAGATTTAACAATAAAATTAACTGAACTATATTAAATGATTTAAATCTTATAATTGCTGGTTTAGTTGTTTTTTTAGTTTATAGTTAATCATTTTACAGATTGCTTCTTTATCGCTAATTGTTGCTCCATCACTTCCAAGCTTATCATTACTTACATCTTTAGGTTTACAAGGAAATGAAAATTCATACAAATTAAAAAGTTCCTTAACTACATTTTTAACTTCTGTATCAGTCATGTTTCGCTGGGTAGATTTATTTATCGTTTTCTTTGTATTTTGTGTTTTAAACAATAAAAGATTTCTATTTCTGTTTTTTGGTTCAATATTTGAGCGTTTTTTAACTAGTTTCTTTTCCTTCTCTACAATATTTCTTCTTATAACGGCTTCTTTCTCCTCTTCTTCCTCTTCTTCTTCATTATAGTCATCGTCAGTTTCACAACCAGTTTCTCCACCCGAATCAATATCGGATTCGGGTTCATTATTCTCCTGTTCACTTTCATCATTTTCCTCTTCTTTTTCATCATCACTTATACTTATTTTACTTCTATTTTGAAATGAATCATCCAATACCCGTTGCTTTTTAATTGATCTAACATCATCATCATTACCGTTGATACCTTCTAATTTTCTTTTATTATTTTGATTTTCTATTATTTCAATTTTTCGCTCAAGTTTATACTCTGCATACAGTTGATTTATAATATCATCAGATATTACATGTCGATTATTCTCATCAAGTGCTTTCTCTAAATCCTCAGCTGTCACCTCATCAATGGTCCGATCTTGACATTCAAGTAAAAATTCTAATGCTTCTCTAATAATCATTTTAATTTCCTCGTTGGTAGTTTCATTATCAGCACTCCAACCCTTACAAAATATTTCTCTGGGATAAATATGCAACGGATACGTTTTATTGGTTCTAGTCTCTGGATAAAGATCCAGTTGTTCTCCGTCTTTTAGAGAAATAGTCATCCCAGAAGTTATATACGCCGACGAATGTATGGCATTTAGGTAATCTTCAGCAGTCATAGCGTTAAGGTATACATCTGGTTTCAAGCACGCAAACCAATCTACTCCCTTAACAACATACAAAGGAATGGGAACCCGTTCTTTTTTAAGAACTTTTTTAATAAAATCCTCATTTATGCTTTCAGCAACGGATCCAGGTTTAAAAAAAGCTTTACTCCATTTCCTATACTCAATTTCTTGATTGTTATAATTTGAAAACCGTTTAGAAGTAAGAAACAAACTCAATTTCACCATTCCTCCTGGTTTCAAAGATAATTTATATTTTGTTTCAAAATGAACTGAAGCAAAAGCAATGTTTTTAATCATATCTGCAAATAAACCAGACATTACATATCTGTTTAGTCCATTTTTCTCTTTGTAACTTTCAATGATATGGCCAATGTAAATAGCAAGCACAATAAACTCATAACGCATATGCCCCGCTCGAATAGGCAGAGGAGCGTCACAATCAGGAGCAATAATATTGATATTATGCCTAATAACATCCTTAAACTCAACACTAAATTTGTCTTTCCCGTCATCGTCCTGATTTTTTTCTTCTTCTCTTTTAAAAATCACTTTAGAAGGTTCTATACCAAACTGCATAGCATTATTATCTCTCTTCTTTCGATTATTAAACCGTACTTCATCTTTTTTACACCGTTCTTTAAAAATATCTTTTGTTAATGCACAATCGTAATTTCCCCAAGGTCCTTCAAGAGTTGGAGCTAAAGTTCCACACACTAAAATCCTGTTGGATTTTTCTCGGTTTGTTTTTTTATCAGCCACCCGTAAATTAAACTCGATACACGTACGCGTTTTATTGTTGCTAATCGTTGTTTTTGCACTTTTAGCACCCGTTATATTCAATGGATGAATACTAGCATTTTGATTTTCAAAGTTCATAACTTTTTTGTAAAAACGAGCGCGTTGGCATTGTTGTTTTTTAGGTAGATCAAAATTGTGACGAAAACGCATTTTGTCATGATTAAAAAAATGTCTAAACATTAACGCTAAATAAGGATGACGCATCATATTGGCAATATCATTTTCACAATTATCGTAAAATTGCTCCAACTCCATTTTCATCTTTTCTGCTTCTTTTCCTTGATTACTCATTGTTGTAGTCATGGTAGAAGTTTTTTTATTCATAGCCATCCAACCATTTTGTAACTTTTGTTCCAACATCGAAGCTTTATTCGAGGTAGGATTCCATTTATCTACTGCAATAACTGGTTGATTTCCTATTAGAATTTCCCGTGTCACCTTTCGATCGTCAAAGCACGTTTCTGGAATTGCTTCAAAATTCAATTTTAAATCGTTGAAAATAAAATTTCCGTACATGAGATTCATAATTTGTTTAGTAATTTTTACATGATGTGCAGACAAGGGAGTCAGTTGCTTATCAATTAAACGTCCATAATTTAAGTCTGTAATAATAGCTTGCATATAATGCTCATATTCCTCGTAAAAACAAGTTGTAATAAAAAGAGGAACACCCATTGTTGGCACAATTTCTATTTCATTGTTTTCATTTAATCCCTGTATTTGAGAAGTAGCCTTTGAATACGCTTCCCATACTGGATGTTTTTCATTAATAAACGATAAATCAAACAAAGTAGCTTCTCCAGGAATTATTTTGTACACATCTCCAAAACACTCGGATGAATTAGGATCTTTAAAAAGTTGTGCCTTATCATCCCATACAAATTGAAAATAATACTTTGGTTCAAACTTCATGGTATCAACACGTTTCGTTTACTCTCAGAAATATATGAATGAACAAAAACGTGTTATCCGAATTTATAGTTTAGAGTTAACGTCACATTAATAAATTAAATATAAGAATATACATTTAAATCTCCACAAAAAGAACACAATACATAATAAAATGTCTCTACGTTATGGAAATAAAATTATAAAAGCAAAAATTGTAAAAATTGATCAAAGCGGATATCTAATCACGTTTCAAAAAATAAATCCAAATTGCGAAGGGGGAGAAGAGGAAACGGAAGAAATACCATTGCCTACACAACTCGTTCATCCTATATCAACTTATACATTTTGGAATGGGAATATCCTCTCCATAAAATGTCCTGACATTTTACAAAAAACAGACTTACATCGTTACAAACATATCTTTAAGGACAAAAAAAGCGAAAAACAACAGATTACAGCTGTTTGTAAACGAGTTTTAGGAAACAGAGGATTCGAAAAAATTCTATTAGATTCCTGTCTCAAACGAGATCTGAATATATATAGAAGCGGAATAAGGAAAGCCAAATTACGTTCACCACAACATATTACAAAATATAAAAACATTCAACAGCTAGCCAAACTTGTTAACGATAATATTGTTTTAGAAGGTTGTTTTGAATGTTCCGAAGTACTAGCAGAAAATGAAGAAAAAGAGAATGAAGCTCGTAAAACAATCACAACTCTATGTACCGGCAAGATTGGAATCTTAACGCGCACATATGACAAATTCAAATTAGATGCCGTTGGAATAACCAAAGTTTTTAGATTGATTAGATGGTTAAAAAATTATAAACTACCAACTATGCAGCAATTAAACGAAAAATTTACCACGAAAGAGATTATGTCATCATTTCTTCCGGATAAAATTTATCACTCCTCTTTAGAATCGACTCTTCCCCAACACGTTAGAGAATTTTATCAATCTAAACCTTTTGTTGCTAAAATTCTCGATATTAATAATTTTAATGCTGTATGCTATTTTGTCGCTTCTTTACGTCAAACCCTATTGCAACCTCCAATCGAATCAACCTTAGAAAAATCACTAACTACGCTCGGCCCTCATTGCGTTGGTATACTACAACCGCAACATTGGCCCGATAATGAACTGGCTCAGTTTTTACTACAACTACCAAAAAACACATCTGTAATTCCAATAGGCTTAAATGAGAGCGATTTTCTTAAAACTAATTTTCCAAACATGGCTGAACAATCTATACCTAATCCAACTCTAGAAAATCTTCTCGATACCCATGTTCTCCCAAATAACATCTATAAATGTATTCGTGTACTATTGAGAACTATTCATGTTCCAAAAATTCGAGAAACAATTACCAAATGGTACATTGAAGGAGACTGTGAAATCAATGATGAGACTAGTCGAATCCTTTTTAATGCCATGGGATTAATTCAAAAAAACTCAGAAACTGGAAAATATTTTTTCGGAACAAACAACATTGTAAAAACAATTTCAAAGTTACTTCATGAAGAAACCTCTTTCAATCAAAGTTTCCAAAACTTAAATCTCAAACAAAAAGCAAGCTTAAAAAAATTAGTATCGTATACAGAATCAAACAATAAACCATTATTATTAATATCCCCAAACGAAACTCAAGAAATACATTTACTCCTCGAAAACGTAAAAGAAATTAAAATCTGGACAGCAGATCCACATCCGTATAAAGATGAATTTTCTATTGTAAATTTTATGAAGAATTTTCTATTCTATCTAACAAATCAAAACCGTTCACAACACACAACAAAAACGTGTCTCATTCTTAATACATCAAAATGGAAACATAGTTTACTTTCTCGAATCATTTTTTTTATTCAAATAAACAATTATAAAATTATTGATTGTATTTCAATGTAATAATAAAAAAAAATAATTGTTCTGTAATAAAAAAAATTAAATTCATAATGTTGTTCTCCTTCACTTGCACAATTAGCTTCGTACAAAAACAATTTTATCCCATCTTGGCAAAAGGAAAAGGAATGGTTGAAATGTTCATCCTAATCGCATAATCAAAAAATTTTAATTCGGGCTCGCATGATGATCCTGGCAGCATAGTCAAAAATTTTCGACTCAGGCTCGCATGGTCGAAATGTTCATCCAAGCCGCATGGTTGAGATTTTTTGATTCGCGCTCGCGTGGTTGAATTATTCATCCTTGCAACATGGTCGAGGATTTTCAATTCGGGTTCGCATAGTTGAATAATTCACCCTTGCAGCATGGTCCAAAATTCTCGATTGGAGCTTGCATAAACGGTTTATCCATCCAACCTGCATAGTCGAGGAATCCTGCAAAACGAAAATAAAAAACACAGTCCAATATACCCTGATTTAATTTTTTGTTTTCACTTCTTGATTTTCAATTTGAGCTCTTATGATCGATTTCTTTTTCCTGGCCACATGGTCATGGATTTTTAATTTCGGCTCGTATTGTCAAAATATTCATCCTGGCCGCATAATTATGAATTCCTGCAAAAAAAAATAAAAAAAAACATGGTCCAATATAGCCTAAACGAATTTTTGATTTTCATAGCTGGATTTTCGGTTCAGGCTTGCTTCATCGAGAAATCCTGCGAAAGGAAGGAGAAAAGAAAATGCGGTCCAATATAGCCTAAATGAATTTTTTGGTTTTTATACCTGGATTTTCTGTTCGGGCTCGCATAGTCAAAATATTCATCCTGGCCGCATGGTCGAGGATTTTCGATTCGGGCTCGTTTGATCGAAATATTCATCCTGGCTACATGGTCGAGGATTTTCAATTCAAGCTCGCTTCATCGTGAAATCCTGCGAAAGGAAGGAGAAAAGAAAATGCGGTCCAATATAACGTAAATGAATTTTTTGGTTTTCATACCTGGATTTTCAGTTCGAGCTCGCTTCATCGTGAAATCCTGCGAAAGGAAGGAGAAAAGAAAATGCGGTCCAATATAACGTAAATGAATTTTTT